>JASTWP010000014.1:0-177500 GCA_030770255.1 Temnothorax ravouxi
AGGGCACACACACGTGTGTATGCTCAGCTTTATAGAAGTTGTGATTTTCGTTAAAGCAGGGCACACACACACGTGTGTATGTCCTGCTTTATAGAAGTTGTGATTTTTGTTAAAGCAGGGCACACACACGTGTGTATGCTCAACTTTATAGAAGTTGTGATTTTCGTTAATAAAGCAGGGCACACACACACGTGTGTATGTCCTGCTTTATAGAAGTTGTAATTTTTGTTAAAGCAGGGCACACACACGTGTGTATGCTCAGCTTTATAGAAGTTGTGATTTTCGTTAAAGCAGGGCACACACACACGTGTGTACGTCCTGCTTTATAGAAGTTGTGATTTTTGTTAAAGCAGGGTACACACACGTGTGTATGCCCAGCTTTATAGCAAATTTTACAATGAACATTCTATTATGATCTTTCAAATTTTTCTCCCAAAACATCTTCCGAATAAATTTGGGCCATGTTTTCGCATCGCCAATAACATCTTGTACCGAGAGCCACGGATTATTATGTATTTGTTCGACTGAATACATTTGGAGGTTGTAAATAATAATTTGAACGTCGCTGCGCTTGTGGCCACAGGCCACAGAGCTGACTATGCGCTTGTGGCCGCGGGGCATGTTCATGATCGCTACATCACGTCGGTATGACAGGATTTCTAACCTAAGAATCGTCAACTTTAACGCTAAATATCTCGTTTCGCAGGGCAGACCGCCGCATTTTTTTGCCAGATTCTTTCGTTTCGTGCCAAAATGCGTCGAATGAGCCTATTTTTATTAATTTTTGAGGTGCAGTAGCTATTCTATATAAATACCCATTCTTTTTTCCTCTTCAGGATAAAGTGCTGTATACATACGTGTACAAATATTTACAAAAGTAAGGGACGGAAGGTAGGAGACAAAAACAACAACAAAACTCTTATGTTTCATCGTTTTCCTAGAAATGAAGGACAGAAAGCTAGATGGATTAACAATATTAGGAATATTAATGGATCTACTTGGGAGCCTAAGGATCCATTGTTTGTGTGCTCTGTAAGCTGCAGTGTAGCAAATATATACATATACATATATAGCGAAGTCATTTACTGATAGCATGCATATTTTTTCAGGAGCATTTTGACAGGTTTTCTTGGGAGCGTGTTAGAGAAGATGGTAAGAGGAAACTGAAAATCGGAGCAATTCCTTCAGTTTTTAACGATAGTCTCCCATCGAAGCCATTTAATGAACATACATATTCAATGCCATTACAGGACATTTACATTAATTATGACAAGTTTAGTTTCTTATAATAGTCAAATTAAAATACAAAGCCTGCCATGCTGATTAACGTGAACTAAAATTTAATACTCTGTCAAAAAAATTCATATCTCACCAAGATACTTTTCTTCCATTGTATAATAATTTTCATTGCTCTTAGTGCCTTGTACAATTTTATTACTCCATATTTTTCTCAGTAGCTGATCCTTCGGTAACTTAAATAATTGAAATCTATTTTCCTCTGATGTTGTTGAGCATGATAAAGCAACACATTTTCTTGCCATTGTAACTACAAAATAATAAATTTATTATTTTTTATAAGAAAAATAAAATATTTAAAATAATGAATATTCTTAAAAAATATTTACATCTTATCCTCTTTACTTACATTTTTTTTTATCTTGATAGGTTGTCTCCTCGTTTTACTTTTTGCCAATTCCAATACATGGATGAGCGTCCAAACTACTCCAAACTATACTTTACGCGTCATTTTATGCTAACCTCCTTTGACCGTGGTCTTCTCCATATGGAGAAACAAAATGGCGGGTTTATCGATATATCGCACCTATCGATTTCAATGTCGCTTCTCTATTATCTAGGGGCGGAATTCATAGACGTTGCTCAAGACTTGTCTTAAGCATGATCTTGGCCAAGACGGTCTTAAGATCGAAAACCGTCTGAAGACGGCTTTACATGCATAGATAAATCTTGAGAACACAAGTTTTAGCTTAAGGAGGCTCTTACCTCGATCATAATACGACAGATCTTTATGAAATTAACATATGTTGTAAAGTGAACCACAACGAACCGATGCCCAACATTTTTAGCCTAGGTTGACGATAAAAATGTTAAAAATATCAGTATTGAAATTTGCATTTTTAACACAGGGCATATGGTAAACACTAAAATTTTTACCGGAAGTGATGTATTTTCTTGGCAAGTTTGCGAGCCAGGTAAACAAAAAACTAAGGAATTGTAGTTAAAATAATAATCTTTTTAATGATAAGAAGAAAACTTGGTGTTGACGATGAGTTATGAAAGATATTGTAGTTTTAATATGACGTACGAGAGGTTAGGTGAATGATCTTCCGAGTGTCAAAATCGCGCGAAGTTTCAAATGGTGTATTATACGTAAATAATACTTTTAAATACTTTTAAATTCACTATCCGTCGAGACCCTAATGAATCCTCTGCATGCAAACATTCCGGAGAATTGTTTTGTACCTATATAAACAATAAGTTTCAATTATTTGCCAATCAAACCTTGAAAATCAAAAAGTAAACAATGTTAATTATTCTTTCGAACCTCACTTGCACATGTCCCGCGGAAAACAGTTATATATGTTTTAAATATGGTTTATATTAGTCATTTATATGAACGAAATTAAACTCAAATAAAAACCAAATATTAAATATAAAAGTAATTAAATTTAAATATGTTCCAAATATGGATCGAAATTAAATTTAAATAAGATATTGCTATTGGATTCAACTTGTCCAAGCGCATATATGGATCATATTAATACTTAATAAGCATCTAATCAACCTGAGTTCAAATTTTATTTATACTTGAAACAAATAAGATTTTAATTAACACCCAAATTAAATTTTTATTTAATTGAAAGTGTTCCCATTGACCCATCATATATATTTTCATATTTAATCAAAAATTGTGATTCATAAGATTTTAATAAACCTGCGAATTAAGTGAGTCTTGCGTTGTAGTCTGTTAGATTATAGGTTCATTATTGAATCTATTTTTGTTATTATTAACCACAAATCTGCATGTTTAATTTCTATTTCGTGATTTCCGTCATCTATCTACCTTGTCGGTGTGTCGGCTTTGTTTCGTTAAACTGGCCTACAACAAATAAGCGTCTACGATTTTCTTTCGTTCGCTAGTGTGATAAAACAAAGGATTTGTGCAACTGCAGCAGAATTTAATTTTGTCTTTTCAATATTTTATTCTGTTTATGTGATTTCTGATCGCAAATAATGTCTGAGGAGCTGTGGTTTGTCATTGAAGAAGAATTGGAAAAGTCATTCTCAACAATATCCCATATCGACGTCATCCCATATACGATGAAATGACAGTTAAAGTATAGCCAACGAAGTATTTCTCAGTGAAAACAGCCCAGTCAAAATGACGTCAATATATGATATCAAAATTATTGTTTGTCGTCATTGCGTCAAAGAAATAGATCAATATGACCAAAAATTAACACCATGTAGATTGACGTTTTGCGCGATGAAACATCATAGGAAAAGGTGGAAGTGAACTTTTAGATGATATAATTGAGTGTTATGTGGGAAAAACTCGATTAATCACGTTGACATCAAAATGACATCAAAATGACTACATTATGATGAGACAATTTGATCTACTTAGTTATTTTCTTAAAATGGATCTCCAGCGTTGTTTTATAGTGTGTATTGCAATTTACATATATTTCGAACGTTTGGAGCTTCCGTGATCGCGCTTATTGTGATATTATTGAAGACCATACATCGCATGAAGGTCTTCAATAATATAAAAAGTTCCTCATATTTTTTCAGAAATTTTGCAAAAATTGGGACTTATAAAAAATTCTAAAAATATATATAAAATTTCTCAGATACTTTCAGAAATAATTGGATGAAGATTTTCGGAATATTTCAATATCCATATGTATAAAAATTTCTGATGAATTGCACAGATTTTCTTACAATCAGACTTCTACAGAAATATATTGGCGAAAAATATTTTATTCTTATCTTTTTTGAGTTTTTCTAAAACACGTTCCAATTTGTATTAAAAAATTTGAAAAATTCTGAATATTCTGAGAAAATCTGAAAATTTTTATAGAAATTTTGATTAATAATAATATAAAAAATTATGATATTTTTCCACCAGGATTATTAGATTTCGACAAATAAAATCGTAAATGTTCTAATGGATTTTCTTACTTTTGTGATTTTCACCTCATTTCAAGATACATAATCGCTCCCCACTCCCCAGAAGTTTATTGGTTACCGGCGTTACCGCGTCGCGTCGCGTCGCGTCGCTTCTTGTCGCGCGCAAGTGTTTCCGAGTCCTGTGTGTAGGAGCTCATTGAGAGAAAGTTTCATGTGCGCAATAAACTGATAGCTGATCAGCATCGGATAGAAGACATGGATAGAGAACCAGTAAGTACGAATTGTCTGCAATATTTATTCCTTTTTTACACTTATTTGGTAGCACATAGTAATTGAGGTTAAGTTAGGTTAACCAGTATTCTCCACGTGGATGTAAGTGGATATAGTAATGTATTTGCATGCACTTGGCCGGAAAACATGCAGACAAATAACATTGGGAGCTTTCCAACAAGCGACACAAGTCAACACAAACATCGTTTCATCTTTTTTTTTGTCAATAAGTAACAAAGACAAAATGACACTTGTGGAGACTTGTTTCGCTTGCTGGAAAGCTCCCATTGTAACACGACATTGATAACATATCTGTGCCTGTTCAGAGTTTGCAAAAGAAAACAAGGAAGAACAATGATAATAACAATGGGAGAAATTATACAGAATGTTATTAAAGGTACATAACGAAAATTGGAACATTGATCTAAATAAACAGAAAATATCTATGTTTATAAGCTGTGGTAAGTCCCATATTAGCTTAGTCAAAATAGGAAATTTGACAGAAATAATTCCAAAAGTTTTGAAATTTGGTAGAGATGTTTGTTTAAGCTTATTAATAAACGTCTAAAAAATCCTGATAAGTTGAAGATAAACATTCGCCACCTTGAAAAATAAGTGCATTTTTTCGGTTTTTTTGCATATATCTTGTGAAATATAGATTTTATTGAAAAAATAGTTATTATATCAAGATGAAAATTAAATTGTCTACAAAAAAGTATTATTCAATTCTTTTATAACTATAATAGTTTTCGAGAAAATGGGCTGCGAATGTCGCGTAAGTAGTGAAGTCTAAACACTTTTTATATTATACACGAAAATCTTTATTTTTTTATTGTACCATCTTTTTCTACTAATTAATTTAAACAACTTTTATCTGATAAAAATTTAAGTGTTGCAAGGGGAACATAATATAATTTGACTTTAGGTATAGGTATTAAGATCATAAAAAATTGAAAGATCACTTTCAATTTTTTTAGTGAAACACTATATTCTTGAGACTAAATCAAATCAAAGTCCTGTACCATATTTCCCTCCAACAAACAATTGTCGAGATGTTGTATTGAAAAAGTTACTAAGTTTTCCTTAAATATCTTAAAAAATATTAGGCGAATAAAAAAGTTTTTTAGACAAAAGTTGTTCAAATTAATTAGTAGAAAAAGATTGTACAAAAAAGTAAAGGTTTTCATGTCTAATATAGAAAGTGTTTGAAGCTCACTATAGCTACTCACGCGACATTCGCAGTCCATTTTCTCGAAAACTATTATAGTTATGAAAAAATTGAATATACTTTTTTGTAGACAATTTAATAAGTTTTTATTTTAATAATATTTAGATTTTACAAAATATATGCAAAAAACCGAAAAAATGTATATATTTTTCAAGATGGCAGCGAACGCTCACCTTCAATTCATCATAAACTTTTCAGACATTTATTAGTAAGCCTAAACGAACATCTCTACCAAGTGTCAAAAATTTTAAAATTATTTCTGTGAAATGCTTGTATTGAACCTATTTTGACTATGCTATATGATGTTAATTAATATGTATAATGCATATGTTAAAAACATACTAAGCAATTATTATAATCATCTTTTATCATTTTTTGTGCCCTAATAGCAAGATTTGTTTCATTCTAAATGTGTCATTATTTCAGGCACATTATCTAGCTGTTTCTTCAGAACGCAGTGTCACAGGAAACATTTTGTCCAAATTGATTTTAAATGGTCTCGTCAAACTGATAAGTTGGAGTGAATCAGAAAGCGATAAAACAAAGTTCTCAAATATAAGATTATGTGAAGTTGTATTTGGTAAGATGTAACCTTAAATGTTTTTAATTTATCATGTAAATCTCTTAGTTTTTATTCTATTTGCATCAAGCTATTTCTTTAGTATCTATATGGTACACGAAATATACATTAGTATATGTTTGTTCTGCTGATAATATCATTTTATCGCAATTTTCTTTGCAGGTGCAGTTAAATTAAGATTTCATGATGGTTTTCTTACTGATGCTAAAGCCAAAATCAAGTGTTGGTTCTAAACTTCTAATGGAAGGAGAGTTAATAATACTCATGATTCTGACGCCTAAAATATATTTGTAGTTTTTTATTATATTTTGATTATATTTGAAAATCAGTTTCAAACACATTAAAAAACGCTTGTAAAACATTGCCTGTTGATTAAGACCACAACATTTCGGCAAGCTACAACTGGGGCTGAATTCTTGAATTTATTTGCAATAGAAAGGTATGCGCAAATTCTACTCTTGCAGAAAAGTTGCAAGTTGATCGCATGGCTTTTAGTTAATTAACTTGCAATTTTTCTATAAGATCAGATTTTCCGCATACGTTTTTCTTGCGAATAAATTCAAGAATCCAGCCCCATGTGCGCGCGCGCTGTGCCTTAAAAGCCTCATTAAAAACGTATAAAGGTCTTATTTGAATTTAATGAAATTTGAATAAGATTTACAACTTATTAATTTCATATATGGTTTCAATAAGATTAATATTTAAATTGAATATATTAGCTAATTAAATCCTTATTAAGCCAAATTAAATACGAATATTTTGATGATAAAATGATACTATAAGAAGTACGTATATATACTTTGTATACTACGAAACATACGTACGAGTATACACGTCGATTAAGAATATACGACATGCATTCATGCGCACTCCATATGTTCGAGATATTTAATCAAAATGTATATCGGCATTTCTTCTTATATTCTTAATTAAATTTTATATATAGAACAAATATGAGCTATATTAATGCAGTTATTCAGCATTAATTTAAATTAAATAAAATTTAAATGGAGATTTTATTAAGGTTCATATAAAGTTCATATTTAACTTTTTTCCGCGGGGTCTTTTCTCTGCGCTGTATGGTAGCGGCATAATTATTCTCTCGCGCATTGACAACCTTTATTTTCGCGAATTTTCCTTTCATTTTCCCTCTCAGCATTCTCACGTTATATCTTTCTTTTGGCTCCATCTCTTCATTGCATCAATCGCTACAACGCTACACGGCTACACTTCACTTAGCTACAGACTGCTGCTGCAGACGACGTTGTAACACGCGCATGTTATCTGCTCTTTAGCACTGACGTAGTCAACTGACTTATTGTATAAATTTTAATATTTACACTAATAGAACATATAACTTACTCTTACACTATGTAAAAATCATTATTTATTTTTTTATTTAATTTTCGATAATTTTATAACCAATTATTAATGATAATTTTTTGGTTGCTACATTGATTAGAGCAGCCGGGTAAGAGCCTCCTTAAGATCGTCTTGACGAAGTCTGTGCTTAAGAATATGGCTTCGGCAATATTCGGGAATCCAAGCTTTTTGACCAATCATGATAAAGATTTACAAGAATTTACCGGGGATTGCGTCTATTCTCGCTCGTGGCCGGTGGCCGTCATCATCGCGTCGTGTACCGCGACGATTAACCTTAAAGAGAGCGACGGGTGCAGTGTGCAGTGGTGGTGTTTTCCCTCCGAGGAGGTACGACGAGCATCATCGCGTCGTGTACCGCGACGATTAACCTTAAAGAGAGCGACGGTTGCAGTGGTGGTGTTTTCCCTTCGAGGAGGAGGTACGACGAGCATCATCGCGACATAAACGATAATTGTCAACGGATTGATTGTCGCGTTAAAATATAACGATCCTTATCGTTATCGCAGTGCAACGACGGCCAGGTGCTCAAACACGCCGTGACTATCAATCTGTGGCCCAACGATGAAATGACGATTACTCCGGTAAGGCCTCCCGTCTCGCCTAAGGTCATCCTTATCATTTGACACGTATTGGTACTCTAATAATAATAAACTCTGATAAAATTTGACTTATCCGAGATAATCTCGGTGATACTTTACTTAGTTGACAACGTGTAACGATAACGATAGCAAATTAACACCACTTGTAACAATAGCTTTCGCTGTTGAAGAGAATTGCATGATGGTGTGATAGCTTATTTGTTTTTGCAATATGTCAACGGTATCAGTTTTCTATAGAAACCATTTTCCAGTATTAGGTGGCACCATGTTATATGAAACCCACTGGATGCGCGCACGATGGCGAGCTCTTAAATTGGGAAGCAACGTGCCGATAAATCCAGGCGACGTTTGCTCTCTGCTGCCCGACAAATGTTGGTTCAAGATCATCTCGGTGCCGGACACGATGCAGGAAGGTGATCAGACATTGAAGAGAAAGGTAGCGATTATTGTTGACATTCAAAGAGAGGGAATTTTACGTGAAGAATTTTCTTACTAAAGGGTTTCCTACATTTCAGATTGATCAGGAAGATCCAAATAATGAAGCGGACATTAAGAAGGCCTGCTTATTGTCCAGCATGGAAGCTGCAGGGTCTCCTGGTGAAAGTTTGAACGGTATTCCTTGTGATAAGGATCCACCGAACGAGCTTAAGGATTGCCCTGTTAGAGGATCAAATGGGATTGCGGCGCGCATTTCATCCGCGGAGGAATCTGTTGACGAGTCTGATTACGAGCTGTCCGTGTATACCGAAAGTTCCGACGACTGGGACGACAGGAGTGAGCTGGAGGATGATGGTACTACCGGCTAATGATGGAAATCATCGATTTTCTTACGCTATCGTGGATTTTACAAATTTCGAGAGCGTCCAAATTATAGATACGTCCGCAATATAGATATATTTTGTTATAAAATATTTATTTTTGTACATGGTCTTGAAATATTGTATTTGTATATCCATTTTACTTGAAGAGATATATAAAAACGTTAATAATATATTACAACCGACGTTGCTCTTTTACATGTCGGAAAGTACGAATTATATTAATCTGATGCGTATTGAAAATATAAAACACTTATTCTAAACGTTTAAAATGTCCAAGGTTAAGATAATTGTATATCATAGAATTTTTTATGTAATTTTCGTGAAATTAACAGTTGCAAATAATCGAATAATCGGCACTAGAAAACTAAGTTTCTTTAACATTTAAATTTCCGATGTTATGGTCAGCTATATCAAATGCTGCTTTTATCCCGCATCAGGTTGATAAGTCCATAATAATTAATGAATATTAAAGTAATCCGCGCTCTCGTATATATTAAAACGCTTGATATCCCTCATCGTCCTCGGTGGCGTATTCCTCAGCCGCTGCAATGACCATATCGGCCAACATGTGCTTCGGTATCTCGGATCCCCGCACTTTGATAGTGTAACACGCATTCTCCATTTTGGTCAGACTGTGCTTGAGCGTGATGATTTTCTTGTTCATCTCGTTGTTATGCACTACGCTGGTGTAGCCTAAGAAGGCTATGTATATCTTTCTGACAAAATTACACGTTTGATAACTGGACACGTCGCCTATCGCCAGATTATTGATACACTTTCGCATCAGCTCTCTATGATAAAGCCGACCATAGAAACACAGATATCTTCCACTCTTTGGGCTGAAGGAGCTGAAATGTAGCAAAAGGAGCAAGAATGATTACTTTTTTTATTCCAATACGCTATACGTGAAAGTTGTTATTTCTTTGCGCATGCTGTGCTTTACCTTCAGCTGGATCTGCTGTATACCTCTTCTCTCTCCTTTCCAGAGTGAATATTAAGTTCGATTGAATAGTTATCTAAGGAATAGTTATCAGAGCACTCTTCACGAAGTTGACCTTCATATCCATCAGATACACTTATAAGAGATATGTCATTATTCTCGGAATCAACATCTCTGCAACGACGACCGAAGGCGTTATAACCGCGACAATTTACCTGTTAATAGAAAAGATACACGTTACATTTTTATTTTAAAAATATTAATATTTTTATTGTTGGAATTTGCATTTTGGCTCATACGTATAAAATAATTGCAAAAGCGAGTACTCACAGGTTGACAGCGTTCAAACCACACACGTTGCACTGGAATCTTATATTGTTGCTGCTGGAAAACTTGAACGCGTTAAAGCTAGCCATTAACGATTCAGCCTTGGGATTTTCTGTTTCCGCCGCTATCACCAGAGCCAGACCACAGCTGACTTCTCCGCCCCTCGCGCCAATTTCGATACTTCCCGACGAAACCGTTGCCACTTCTGGAGTTCCCTGATGGAGTCGCGGTCGTCGGAACTTCCTGGCTTGCGACGCTTCGGCCTGTCCGCTGTCCCTCTCTCTCGCTCTCTCGCTCTCCCCTTTCGCACTCGCTCCCTCTGCTTTTCCTCGTCGTTTCCTCGTCACACTTCCTCGCCTCGAATATCGGCGACTCGAGTTTACTCGTCGTACCTCCTCGGAGGTAAAACACCACCACTGCACCCGTCGCTCTCTTTAAGGTTAATCGTCGCGGTACACGACGCAATGATGACGGCCACCACTTTAACCACTTCACTGCAGAGGCGGAATTCATAGATTACGTGGAGGCTAATCTAGCGTTGGAGAAAATTGAGAAAATCCCTAATAAATTAAGAGCTTTCATGGAACAACGATCAATGATTAGAAGAGGAGTCATTGCGGATTGGCCCTCATCGATAAAAGACCTATGGTCGGTAATTCAGGACAGGACAGGTATTATCAGTTTGGAGCGTATGTACCGACAAATGTGGGACAACACTGAGAAGAAAACTGTCTTATCAGAAACGGACAATATTATAGTTACCTTTAAAGGAGTCGGTATCAGAGACTTGAATATATTTGATAACAACATAGGTTTGAAGGTTAGACCCTTTGTTCCGCAGACCAGGCAGTGCTTCAACTGTTACAGGTTTGGCCACACTAAAACATCATGTAAGAGCGAAACGTATTGTGTGGTATGCGGGGACAAATCACATGGTCAATGTGAGAAACTTATCAAGTGCCGTAACTGTGGAGGTCCCCACAAATCGACCTTTAAAAATTGCCCCGTGTTCGAAAAAAATAAGCAAATAAATAAGACTATGGCTCAAAAGAATATTTCTTATTTTAGTGCTAGACGAATTGTGGAAGGTGGTGATCGCTCTGATGCTCCCCCCGAGGATGTACTGACAAATGAGGGGTCATGGCCAAGACTCCCCACCCCGAAGAACAAAATCCTATGCGGAAACGACCCGGGATACGCACACAACAATAACATCAACCAGGGCAACCGACCCAACACGGAGGCGACCGCCCCTCGCCCCCTGAATATAAAAAACGATATACGGAATCAGACAGGAGACGGGGCCCCCTGAATAACTCTAGTCGAGAACAACATAAACAACATAACCTGCGAGCAGGTGAAACAAATAAGGAAAAACGAGGTATTATGTTAAGGGCGGCCAGGAATGGAGCAACCTGGTCGAACACCATTACTGCTCAATTGACGGGGGAAACCTCGCCATATGAATGTTCATCACAGGTGCCTCAGGATCCCCAAGATCTACTTAGAGGTTTGAACGAGATTATGTCAACCATGATGCCGCAGGTTCGGCAGGTTTGGAGGAGAAAAATAAGAGAATGGGCGTCGGAGAACTCAAATGAAAAGGATACATCCTCTCTGGAAATGAATGAGGACATGGAGGTTTATGAATCGGGTAAACAATGTGAGTCTGGTATCGAGGGGAGGGTTAACCCTCCCTCTTTGCCTTTGCCATGAAACTATTACTTTGGAACTGTCGCGGATTTGGTACTAGCGCAAATGAATTATCTAAACGAGTAATGGACTATGACTTTGTTGTATTGACTGAAACTCGACGTTCACCTGATAATCGAATATATTTTCCAGGCTATAGGACTGTTCAAAGTAAGAATTTACTGAACAGCGGTGGTACTTCGATTTCTGTACGGAAGGGCATTGAATTCGACATCTTGCCGTCCTCGGATAGAGCTCCTTTTGGTTACGATTGTGTGGGCATTGTGACCAGAAATTTGGAACAAAATTATAATATCATAGCGTTATATAGGCATCCACGAGGAAATATCGTTGAAAGGGATATCGGAGCGATAGCTGACCAAGTTCCTGATATCTCGAACGCAATTTTATTGGGCGACTTTAACGCCCACAACTCTGCCTGGAATTGCGAGGATACCACATCAAGTGGCGAAGTTCTTCACGATACGATGTTGGATAGAAGCCTACTATGTATCAATACAGATACCAAGTCGAGGATTGGACTCCAGGGTCAGAGAGACTCGAATATCGATTTGGCCTTTGGGTCGGCTGATATTATGGGTAGGATTGAATATGAGCAATTGGACGATACCTGGGACAGCGACCACTATCCTATTGTATTTACTGTTGATAATAACACGCAACCTTATAGAAAGATCACTAACAGGATCACATCAAAAAGGACAGACTGGCGTTCTTATTACAATCTAGTGGACGATGCGATTAAGAAGGAATTACTACCGTATATTGATTCTTTTACCGAAAATGTTGAAACATATTACAAGCAATTCATCGACATCCTCAGAACATCGATTGACTACGCATCTGAAAGAAGAAAGAGACAGGATCCATCTCACGCTGGTGTAGCAAAACGAAAAGTACAACACAGATGGTGGGACGCGGAGTGTGACAGGGTCATCCAGGATAGAAAAAAAGCTTTTGCGGAGTTCAAACGACATAAATCTATCAACACATGGGAGAAGTATAAACACTCCTGTGCTGTGGTTAGAAAAACGGTCGCTACCAAAAAAAGGGCATGCTTCGACGAATTCTGCGCGGGAATCAATCGCTTCACTAGTTTGACTTACGTTTGGAACACTATCAGAATTTTAAAAAATGCTAAGAGCAATGTACGATGGAATAGTTGGAATAACAAGAACAGAGAAGAAGAAATCAAGAGGACTATCGATAAACTAGCTCCGCCTTTCGTTGGGTCAGATCCCCTTCCGCTGATGAACGACCGCGAGGACGACTCCACATTGAACTCTGCTTTCCAGAGATCAGAATTGGATAGATCAATTTCTATGATAAAGAAAAATTCAGCTCCGGGCTTAGACGGTATTGAATATAAAATGATAAAGGAACTACCGGAATCGGCCCTCGTTTGTCTACTGGAGTTGTTTAATTGTATATGGCAGTCAAATTCGCTCCCTGAAGAATGGCTGAATTATCAGGTAATTTTCATCGATAAGCCCGGCAAAGAGAAGGTACGCCCGATATCTTTATCATCCTGTGTTGGTAAACTATGTGAGCGCATGATAAACGAGCGCCTTATATGGTGGGCGGAGAATACGAACAAATTTAGCTTAACCCAGAATGGCTTTCGCAGGGGGAAGTCGTGCGCTGATAATCTCGTTAAGATCGTATCAGATACTCGTGCCTCGCTGTGTTCAGGTGAGTACACACTGGCTGCGTTCCTCGATGTATCGTCGGCTTACGATAATGTCGAGTATCGCACAATGATTGAGACACTAGACGCGCTTAACTGTCCTACGGGCATAGTCAAATTCGTGAGTGGATGGCTATACCGGAGACTTGTACGTTTTATAGTAAATTCACAAGATTCCATAGAACGTCTTGTTTATAAGGGACTCCCGCAGGGCGCCGTTCTCAGTCCTGTTTTGTATTCGCTGTACACGGGGAAGGTGTGCGTTGACCTTCCTGAGGGTGTGCAGAAGTGTGAGTTTGCTGACGATATTGGCCTTTACATAAGCGGACCTAACAGACAACGTAACCGGGAGCTTCTTCAAAGGGCGGTGAACCTGGTCGCGGAAAGATTACGAGGTATAGGACTTGACTTGGAACCGCAGAAAACCGTTCTTGTGGAATTTAATAAAAGCGGGTACTATGATAGAAATCAGAGCATTGTTATTCAGGGATGTGAGGTGTTCAACAGCCGAAAGGCAAAATTCCTAGGCATTTGGATAGATAACGGCTTAAAATTCACCCATCAGATTCAGGAAATACGAGGTAAGGTGGACAGAGCTAATGCGGTCATTCGATATTTATGCAGAATCTCAAAAGGCTTGGAGGTTAATACTGCGCTAATGCTGTATAAGAGTTTGGTACGATCGGTCACAGACTATGGTAGTTTTGTATACCATCCCAGAGACGCTTATTCTGTTCTCAAACTTGAAAGGACGCAGTATAAGGGCATTAGGACGGCCCTGGGCTATCGCAATAGCACTCCGAACAATGTTATTGTTGCAGAAGCAAAGGTCAGACTGCTGGCGGATCGCGCTGAGATGCTGGCTAGGAACTATCTATACAAAGCTATGGCACACAACCTCGATGGTGTATGTGGTAGAATTCAGAGAGCCTACGACGGTGAGTTTTGGATGCGTTACCGCCAACCAACATATGTGATGTCACTGATGTCGAGAGTATGGGAAAAGTGTAATAAGGCCAAGGGTCTCATTGGCCCACCGGGAATACATGAAAGTTTTAGAGGTAAATTTGAAGCTCACACGTTTATACCTACGATTGATTTCTCCTTTGGGTTCACGAGGAAAATAGACAATAAATATTCAGATGCTAAGATGATAGAAGACATTATTGAAAAATACCAGATGAGTAAGGAATCGGAGATTATATTCACGGATGGGTCACACGGCCCTGATTGGCCATCCACGGGCGCGAGTGTCGTAATAGACGGACAAGATATCGCTTATAAGATTAGCTTGCCTAGACTCTGCTCGTCATATACGGCGGAGATTTTTGCGATAGACGCGGCACTGAAGCTAATAAAGGCTACTCGAGAATCAAGAAACAGACACGTAATTATTATGTCAGACTGTAAGGGCTCAGTCACAATGAGAGGAATAAGGAATAAGATAAAGGAATAAGGAATAAGGGAATGTCGCATCTCACTTCAGTACATGTACATTAAAGTGAGATGCAACATGCCTTATTCCTTATTCCTTTATCTTATTCCTTATTCCTCTCAATGTGACTGAGCCTTAAGTCAGCCCTGTGTGCTATCCAGAATAATCTCATTTCGACACACAAGAGCAAATATGAGGTTGAAACTAGAATACTTATTTATTCACTCGAAAGGGAGCATAATATGAAAATCGTACTTATATGGATCCCTGCTCATGTTGGCATAGCAGGGAATGAGATTGCTGATGGATTGGCTAAAGAGGCAGCACAGGAACCTCCAGACGAAAGTATCGAAGTCCCGATTGGCGACCTTATGGCGATCGCAAGAGAGGAAACATGGCTGGCCACACAGGCCTCCATTAAACGGGATTCTGCCGCCAAGGGAAAAATGTACTTCTCGAAGTTTTACAAAGAGACAGCTCGCAAGCCATGGTTCAGTAAAATCAATGCAGAAAGATACTTCGTGACTCTCATTAATAGGATTAGAGCGGACCACTATAACTTAGGATCATCGCTCTTCAGAAAGAATTATGTGGATACACAACGATGTGAGTGTGGATATGAACGCGAGGACCTGATGCATGTGGTTCTTCAATGCCGCATGTATGATGATTTGAGGATCAAACTGGATGAGGATCTCAGAGCCGCGGGTTACCTTGCGGAGATTGATATATATAGTATGATTAAGAATGAAAACTGGAATTTGTTTTATTTTGTCTTTAAATTCCTTAAAGGAACAGGCAAGATTATATAGTGTGCTTACATTTGCACTTGAGCCTTAATCCTTGCTAGGAACGGTTTACACTGTTTGTGCTAGATTGTTTTAGACAGGAGGCACCTATCCTCCCTCACCCGAGGGAAAATCCAAAACCCCCCCCTTTTAAGTCGACTATTTGCTCGACTTGACCAAGACCGGCTCAAGACAAATCTTAAGTAAGAACTGTGCATTGAATTGGTCTTAAGATTTATCTATGCAACGTTATTTGCTTACTTAAGACCGAGCTCAAGATTAAACTTGAAAGTCGGTCTTAAGGTGATCCTAAAGCCGTGATCCTAGCCGGTTTTTTCCGGTTTTTTTCTTAGCACTAATCTTTTAATTGGCTTTATAGAAATGCAAAATTCTTGTCTAGAATTAAAGTACGCATCAAAATCTAGGTCATGGTGGTCAAACTTATATCAAAAACGAAAAAAAATTAATATTTTTTGTTATACGTGACGACCACCACATATAAATTCGACCACCATGACCTAGATTTTGATGCGTACTTTAATTCTAGACAAGAATTTTGCATTTCTATAAAGCCAATTAAAAAATTAGTGCTAAAAAAAAATCGAAAAAAACCGGCTAGGATCACGGCTTTAGGATCCCCTTAAGCAAGAACTATGAATTGATCGTAGTCTTGAGAACGAGCTTAAGACCGTCTTGACTTTCAAGTTTGGTCTATGAATAAGGAAAATATGGTTGATGTCAATTATCGTGTCATCCGATCCGTTAATAACTAGTTTAAGAAGTAAACCACATAAAAAAAATTTAGACTAGCGATGAAACGCAAGAATTACTTTGCTCTTATACGTAAAATTAAATGTAAATTGAATTTTTATTTAATTTCAATCAAATACTTGTTCCTATCATTAATTTTTAATAAATATACACTTTTGCAATTTTTATAAGTCAACGTTGAAAGGTTCTATAATCATTCATTGCATATTTTACAAGTAACATAATTTTTTCCGCGATTCGCGCAAACGGCTCCACTGTGCGCCGGGCCCGGGCCGGCCGAGCGCGGCCGCCGCGGCCACAGCATATCCCCTCCTAACTGGCTAGTTCGGACACGAACCGATAGCACGGACGCAACCATGTGCGGTTACCGAGCGAAACGACGTAGTTTATGCGCACTTTCTCAGGTGGCGCGTCGGAAGATGCGACACACAAAAATTGACGAAAAATGCCGGGATGGCCTCTCTCAGGTTTCTCTCTGACTCGGATGACGTTTCCGAACACAGCCAATGTAGCACATAACCTGATAAAACCGTCTTAAGTCGACTATTTGGTCGACTTGACCAAGACTGGCTCAAGACAAATCTTCGGTGTTTACGATAGTTCGAGTAAGAGTTAGTTCCACTAGGGCCGAAATATACGATAGGCACAACCATCTAATATCATCGTACTTTATGACAACTCAATGCTGTCTCGAGGTGCCACTGAGTTGAGTTGAGGGAGGTTAGGTTACTTGGCTTGGCAGCAATAACGTTGAAGGTACAATATAAATAATTTCATAAAATTTTACAATACAATTGAAATTTTGATACATATTATGCTTTTATTAATTCATACTAATATTATATTTACTGAAAGTTATAATTGTACAAAATTACTAGGCTTGAAATATATTTAATATAAATTTAAAAAATTAAGAATTTAATTTTTATCTACAAATAGCCTCTATCTCCGAATTTGATGTAATTAACAGAATGTAATTAACAGAATGATATTTATATTACTCATTTAATATCTTATTATTCTACTGCATTTTAATCATTTTCAGATAAGAAATGGATTTGCAAGGCATTTTAGAAGTATTTTTTAATAATCCATCGGATGATGAGTATGATAATTTTCAACCTCAGGAAAGAGAACGTCATACGAGAATTCCATATTTTTTTTAAAATATCGTTTTAACTTATAGTTTAACAGGTAAGACTAAAGAAAAGAGGAGGAAAAAAAGGAAAAAATTTTTGCTGTATTAAATTTTCAATTACACACAGATGATTTTGTATTGTAATAGTTGCATTAAAATAGCATTAATATTTGAACAGATTTCAAGTCACATTTTCGTGTAGAAAAGCATACATATGCAACATTAATACAAGATCTTGGACAACGTTTGTATAATGAGCAAGGTCCCAGGTAGCAAGCACTCGTCATTTTGACGTCAATATTTGGTCATAATTGGTCAGTAACGTCATTCGTCGATTAAGTGACGTATATTTAACGTCATGTTTTAATACGTCAAAAAGACTTTGTAAAATGACATTATATAGACGTTTAATTGACTACCCAAGTAGCAGACAGTCGTCATAATGACGTGATTTTTACGTCATTTTATGACGCATGTTATGTCATTTATTCCTAAAGTTTAACGTAAAAATGACGTATTTTTCACAATATTTTTCACAGGAATATTCCTACATTTATAGTGTTTCGTAACTTTATGATTGAAGTAGTGAATTTATGATATAAGTGGATCTAGTTGCGTGTGTATAATCATTAGTTTTATGACAACTATTTCATGCAGTGTTATAACTATCAAGAAGATATCATTACAAGATTTTTGAACACTTTAAAGATGTACCGTTATAGACAAGTACAGTTAATAAGGAAGCATCAGGGTCAGAAGATCGTCACTGTCCACTGGATCATCGAAGTCAAGCGACACGGGCGCGGTACTGTACTAGGATGGGTGACCGCCTTGAGACAGCGGGCTATGCTATACACACACGATATGTAAAGAAACAGTTAAAATGCTTTTTTTTTCTTAAATATAGAAAAAGAACGTTTTTTTATAAACGTTTATCAAGTGAACATTTTTAAATTTTAATTTCATAAAGAAACATTTCTAAAAACCGGTATGTCGTACATTGGACCTATTTTTGCCGTCAATAAAACGTCAGAAAATGACGTCGTTGGGATGTGACTTAGGACCGTGAAAAATACGTCATTTTTACGTTAAACTTTAGGAATAAATGACGTAACATACGTCATAAAATGACGTAAGAATCACGTCATTATGACGACTGTCTGCTACCTGGGGTGCTGAAAAAATTTCTCCTGAAAAGCAAATAGCGATTACTTTATGGTTTTTTGGTAATCAGGAAGTTTACAGGTTAGTATTATACAATATATTTTTATTTTTATATGTGCGTGAGAAAAGGCCTAGCGGGATAAGCATGTAAAATCTGCCCCCGCACGTATTAAGCTCTATAATTAATGTTATAAGTTTGCATTCCATGTGGTATGAAAGTCCACCAAATTTTAATGTCAAAATTTTATTTTTTGTGGGAAATATGGAAGGGGAAAATTTTTTAAATATTGTTCTTAAAAACGACTGAATCGATTTGATGTTTTGTTACAAATAATTAGATTTCTTTATTTTAAGCGTAGTTCTCTCTTGTACCAGGGAAACTTAGAATGGTTTTATTGAAGAAGTGTTGCAGCTCAATAATTAAAAAATACGTATTTTACGAGCTCATAAATTATTAAATAATATTTTGTTATAAACTAATTACTTTTCCTTATTTTAGGCTATATTTAGTTCTCTCTTGTACCAGGGACTTTCATACCACATGGAATGCGAACTTATAACATTAATTAGAGCTTAATACGTGCGAGGCAGATTTTACATGCTTATTCCGCTAGGCCCTTTGTGTGTTAAAAATGTATTTAGCTATAAAATTAGTTTCCTATTAAATTTTTATTTTTAAAAATTTTCTATAATAATTATGTAGTTTTTGAAAAAAAATTTAATTACCTTGAATTGTAATCTTTATTTGCAATTATTGAAATTATGAACTTTTCTTTTAAATATAATTATATTAAATAGAATAATGATTTTATTCCTTATGCTTATGTACGAAATACAAAAACATTTTTATAATACCTTTAATTATTAGTTTGTAGCATTTTTTATAAAAAAATAAAAGTATTTTTTGTGAAGTTGCATTAGCAATATGCTAAATTTTAATTTTTTTGATTATATAGAATTTATGCTTGTGTATACCCATACACACGTACGCACACACACATACATACATACATATATATAAATTTTTTAGATCAATTGCTGATCGATTTGGCATATCTAAGGATACTGTTTGGAAATGTGTATTTAAGGTTGCAATGCTACTAACTGAAGATGCCCACCGATATATTAAATGGCCTGAACATCATGAAATGGCTATCTTTGAAAGAGAATTTCGCAAATTACATGATTTTCCTGGAGTAATTGGTGCGATTGACGGTTCTCATATAGCAATAAGTGCGCCTATAGAACATTCTGAAAATTATATTAATCGCAAAGGGTATCATTCAATAGTTTTACAAGGAATATGTGATTATAAGTTACGATTTATAGATGTTTTTACAGGAATGTGTGGTAGCGTTCACGACGCAAGAGTATGGCGTTTAAGTGACATTAGAACATTAATAACACAAGATGAAAATAGGTACTTTCGAAATCAGTACCATCTTTTAGCTGATTCAGCATATCCTCTGTCAAGTTATATGTTAACTCCATATAGAGATAACGGTCATTTAAACAACATACAAAAAAGATTTAACACAAAACACTCAAAAACACGTGTAGTCATTGAGCGTGCTTTTGGAACATTAAAAGGACGCTTTAGAAAGTTAAAGTATATTTACATGTACAATACAGATATGATACCCTTAGTTATTATTACTTGTTGCATTTTACATAATATATGCATAGAAAATGAAGATGAACTTATGGATGAAGATGTATATGACGCAATAGAAATTCAAAATGACGTATTTAGAAATGGAGAAGAAAAAAGAAATATTATCGCTAATTTACTATAAAATTGTTTTTACATTTTACATGTAACCCAGGTAGCAAGCACTCGTCATTTTGACGTCAATATTTGGTCATAATTGGTCAGTAACGTCATTCGTCGATTAAGTGACGTATATTTAACGTCATGTTTTAATACGTCAAAAAGACTTTGTAAAATGACATTATATAGACGTTTAATTGACTACCCAAGTAGCAGACAGTCGTCATAATGACGTGATTTTTACGTCATTTTATGACGCATGTTATGTCATTTATTCCTAAAGTTTAACGTAAAAATGACGTATTTTTCACAATATTTTTCACAGGAATATTCCTACATTTATAGTGTTTCGTAACTTTATGATTGAAGTGGTGAATTTATGATATAAGTGGATCTAGTTGCGTGTGTATAATCATTAGTTTTATGACAACTATTTCATGCAGTGTTATAACTATCAAGAAGATATCATTACAAGATTTTTGAACACTTTAAAGATGTACCGTTATAGACAAGTACAGTTAATAAGGAAGCATCAGGGTCAGAAGATCGTCACTGTCCACTGGATCATCGAAGTCAAGCGACACGGGCGCGGTACTGTACTAGGATGGGTGACCGCCTTGAGACAGCGGGCTATGCTATACACACACGATATGTAAAGAAACAGTTAAAATGCTTTTTTTTTCTTAAATATAGAAAAAGAACGTTTTGTTATAAACGTTTATCAAGTGGACATTTTTAAATTTTAATTTCATAAAAAAACATTTCTAAAAACCGGTATGTCGTACATTGGACCTATTTTTGCCGTCAATAAAACGTCAGAAAATGACGTCGTTGGGATGTGACTTAGGACCGTGAAAAATACGTCATTTTTACGTTAAACTTTAGGAATAAATGACGTAACATACGTCATAAAATGACGTAAGAATCACGTCATTATGACGACTGTCTGCTACCTGGGAAGGAACATTTTTATCATAAATATATATTTATATATATGTATATAAAACAGACATTACTATACTGAATTCAAAACCTTAAATTTGCCGTTAAATTCAACAACCGTTTAAGCGTTGTCTACAATGGCAGCAGGAGTACACAGTAAGACGTAAGCAGTAAGTTATTGACTAATGGGATTTTTACAATTCAAGAATAATCGACTGTGGTTGGTCAGTAGCTTACTGCTTACGTCTTACTGCATACTCCTGCTGCCATTGTAGACGACGCTTAAATCATTCTGAACAAAAATGTCCTATTCTGCAAACAAGTACACAAATTTTCGAGTAATTTTGTAATTTTACTAATTATAAAAGTCTCTAAACGTGGTCATTTTCAGTAAATAATAATTCAAAATTTTATATAGTGACTTGCAAAATAGTACAAAATTTTTTATTCAAAGTGATTAAATTTATATGTATACTGTATACTCAACAGTTATCATCAAACATCGTGTATATATGTTCGTACATACAGAAAAGTTAAACAAACATAATTTGATTATAGAAATAATATAAAAATCATAAAACAGTGTAATATAATAAAAAAAAGTTTACACAAATAATTGTAAATTTTATGTTAGCAAAATTATGATATATTTTATAATAAATATAAATTTTTAATGTATTGTAATTGTAAAGGAAAAGAAATGAAAAGGAAGATGAGGCTAATGATACATAAACTAGCAACATTCCTATACATACATATACGTATATATATAAAATCATATTTATTAAATGTAACTTCAAAACATATAACGTGACATAACTTTAAAATAAACTCAGAATTGTTCTAAAACAAAGAATCAATGATATTAAGTGTAATATATTAAATATATATATCTTAATATCCTAAAAAATGCACATATATATTTTTATAGGAACATAATTTTATAAAAACTTATGTGAATAATTGAATAATAATAACCTTTTTTTATCTGTAATATAGACAGTCTCAAATTACATAAGATATGACTATATTTGCTAAAAACATAAGAGATCATTTTGTTGTAATAAAAAGAGTAACTAAACGTACTTTTAAGTAAACAATCTGAAACTAAAACTATGAACACAACTTACATTTCACAATATTAATGTTAGTATCACATCTTTTGTACTTTTAAATAAAGAATTTACTTTCTCACTAAGAATTTACTTTCTAACGTAACTAAAAATAAATTGCTTCCATCAATATCTAAAATATAACGTCCCAGGTAGCAGACAGTCGTCATAATGACGTGATTCTTACGTCATTTTATGACGTATGTTACGTCATTTATTCCTAAAGTTTAACGTAAAAATGACGTATTTTTCACGGTCCTAAGTCACATCCCAACGACGTCATTTTCTGACGTTTTATTGACGGCAAAAATAGGTCCAATGTACGACATACCGGTTTTTAGAAATGTTTTTTTATGAAATTAAAATTTAAAAATGTCCACTTGATAAACGTTTATAAAAAAACGTTCTTTTTCTATATTTAAGAAAAAAAAAGCATTTTAACTGTTTCTTTACATATCGTGTGTGTATAGCATAGCCCGCTGTCTCAAGGCGGTCACCCATCCTAGTACAGTACCGCGCCCGTGTCGCTTGACTTCGATGATCCAGTGGACAGTGACGATCTTCTGACCCTGATGCTTCCTTATTAACTGTACTTGTCTATAACGGTACATCTTTAAAGTGTTCAAAAATCTTGTAATGATATCTTCTTGATAGTTATAACACTGCATGAAATAGTTGTCATAAAACTAATGATTATACACACGCAACTAGATCCACTTATATCATAAATTCACCACTTCAATCATAAAGTTACGAAACACTATAAATGTAGGAATATTCCTGTGAAAAATATTGTGAAAAATACGTCATTTTTACGTTAAACTTTAGGAATAAATGACATAACATGCGTCATAAAATGACGTAAAAATCACGTCATTATGACGACTGTCTGCTACTTGGGTAGTCAATTAAACGTCTATATAATGTCATTTTACAAAGTCTTTTTGACGTATTAAAACATGACGTTAAATATACGTCACTTAATCGACGAATGACGTTACTGACCAATTATGACCAAATATTGACGTCAAAATGACGAGTGCTTGCTACCTGGGGTGTTTATACTTATACTTTGTTTTTTATCAATATCTTTTTAGCCTGTTTTATAACGCTTTTCTAATAAAGATAAAAGTCGCTCTCTCTGGGTATAATTTTCTTCATGATGCCTTTCTCTCTGTTTTATTAATTCTTCCATCCAAACAGTTTTAGATTTTCTTTTTCTTATTTGTCTGTTTTGTAAAATGTTGGTCGATGCGATATTTATTTCATTTTGCTCGTTTTCTTTACATTGTTCCTCATTAGATGAATTTTCATTTATTATAAAACCACGTAAATTTGATGCAATAGACAACGGTGCAACAGCAGGATTTCTTCCTAAGATGTCATTCAGAATATCAAAGTACTCCCAAGCTTGTTTTCCTGTCCCAGTTTGATTCTTTGCATCTTTAATATTTTTATACTTTTTCTTCATACCAGTCCATTTAATATAACAGTTATCTGCAGTTAAATTGTACCCGTAAGTATTAATGGATTCAGCAATCCTTTTCCATACTTGTTTATTCAGTGTACTAGATTCTTTGTGTATCTGAACTTCTGCTAATAGTAGCTTTATCATAGCATCGGTCCACTGGACTCTGCTGTTAACTAAATTAAAAAATATATTTACTATTTAAAAACACAATAATAATTATATATAATTATATTTATTAAGAAGACATATACATACCAACATCATTTGTTTGTGTCGTACATTTTTCTGTATTTGCAGACATTTTCTCTATAAAACCTATTAAAATCAGATTTCATAAATAGGTTAGAATTATAATTAAATGTTTCAATTTGTATAATTTTATGAAATTATTTATATTGTACCTTCAACGTTATTGCTGCCAAGTAACCTAACCTCCCTCAACTCAACTCAGTGGCACCTCAAGACAGCATTGAGTTGTCATAAAGTACGATGATATTAGATGGTTGTGCCTATCGTATATTTCGGCCCTAGTGGAACTAACTCTTACTCGAACTATCGTAAACACCGATAAACTTGAAAGTCGGTCTTAAGCAAGAACTATGAATCGATCGTAGTCTTGAGAACGAGCTTAAGACCGTCTTGACTTTCAAGTTTGGTCTATGAATTCCGCTCCAAACGTTTTATTAATGACGATATTCGTGACCACCAAACAATTCCGCGTCAAACGAGCCGTATGAAAGTCTATTTGCGTGACAAATACAATTTTCCTAATTAATAGCACAGAGTCATACGACCAATGGCGTGAGCGTACGGTTTTTCCTATTTTCTGGAAAAACGGTAGACCACCAAACCTTTTAATGACGATATTCGTGACCACCAAACGATTCCGCGTCCAACGAGCCGTATGGAAGTTAATTTGATTGATAAATAATCTTTATTCATCAAATTACCGAGCTACCGTCACGGAGTTGTACGACCAATGGCGTGAGAGTACGGTTTTTCCTATTTCTTAGGAAAACGGTTGACCACCAAACGTTTTAATGACGACATTCGTGACCACCAAACGATTCCGCGTCAAACGAGCCGTATGAAAGTCTATTTGCGTGACAAATACAATTTTTCTAATTAATAGCACAGAGTCATACGACCAATGGCGTGAGCGTACGGTTTTTCCTATTTTCTGGAAAAACGGTTGACCACCAAACGTTTTAATGACGATATTCGTGACCACCAAACGATTCCGCGTCCAACGAGCCGTATGGAAGTCAATTTCATTGTTAAATAATCTTTATTCATCAAATTACCGAGCTACTGTCACGGAGTCGCACGACCAATGGGGTGAGAGTACGGTTTTATCTATTTCTTAGGAAAACGGTTGACCACCAAACGTTTTAATGACGACATTCGTGACCACCAAACGATTCCGCGTCAAACGAGCCGTACGAAAGTCTATTTGCGTGACAAATACAACTTTTCTGATTAATGGCACAGAGGTGATATATATGTCCGGCATTATGCGCATACGGTTTTTTTTATTTTCTGGGAAAACGGTTGACCATCACCAAACATTTTACTGGTGATATTCGTGACCACCAAACGATTCCGCGTCAAATGAGCTATAAAAAAGTTAAATTGGTTGAAAAAAAAAAAATTGTCCGGCTAACTTCACACCGCAAATTTCATTTTGATTTTACAGGAAAACGGCTAACCACCAAACGATCGGACTAGACTACCAAAGACCACCAAACGACCACCAATCGATTCCAATTATTTAAAGTTAATTCGATACGTTGAAGTTGTCCGGCCAACTTCACGGAGGTGAGCCACGTAGCGGCAGTTGCCAAACGTAAACATGCCGGTGAATTTTCTGTCATTCTGGATACGGTTAGGTGACCTCAACAAAGTTAGCCCCCCCAAGTGGATTATTGATACTTTTTTTTTACCAATCGATTGGTGGTTGATTGGTAGTATTTGGTACCGTATTCAAAACGTTTGGTAGTTTCTCGTTTTTTTAGGAAATCAAAAACAAATTTTTGATCTTCTTTTAGCCTCCCCACTTTGACTGTGGTAATTTTTTTTTTTTTAATCGATTGGCGATTGATTGGCAGTGTTTGGTACCGTATTAAAAACTTTTGGTGGTTTCGCGTTTCTTTAGGAAATCGAAAAAACAAATTTTTGATCTTTTTTTAGCCCCCCCACTTTGACTGTGGTAAGTTTTTTTTTTTTAATCGATTGGCGATTGATTGGCAGTGTTTGGTACCGCATTGAAATCTTTTGGTAGTTTCGCGTTTTAAAAAGAAAGAATTAATTGTCAACAAATTTTTAACCTTCTTTAGCGCCTCCACTTTTACTGTTGGGGATTTTAAATTCTTTTTTACCAATCGTTTAGTGGTTCATTGGTAATGTTAAAAGCTGTAAGTTATTGAAAATTTTATTTTAAAGCCTTGTGTCCACGATGCTAGAACTGTGTCCGAGTTTCGGTTTAAGTCAATGAAACTGCTACTTTACTGTAAAAGCTGCAACCCTGGCGAAAATAGGAAGTTCATAAGCGTTTGAAAAGCAGAAATTGCAACGCTTGAGCGTTTGAAAGACGTTTTCAAACGCTCAAGCGTTGCAATTTCTGCTTTTCAAACGCTTTATTTTCGCCAGGGAAGTTGATTGGCTTAAGCCCGGTGTCCACGATGCAAGAACTGTGTCCAAGTTTCAGTTTAAGCCAATGAAACTGCTACTTTTCTGTAAGAGCTGCAAGATGATTGGCTTAAATTGAAACTTGGACACAGTTCTAGCATCGTGGACACCGGGCTTTAAGCCTTGTGTACACGATACTAGAAATCGGTCCGAGTTTCGGTTTAAGCCAATGAAACTGCTGCTTTTCTGTAAGAGCTGCAAGTTGATTGGCTTATTTATTTATTTTTTGAGCGTTTATCTTTACTAGATATTAAAGAAAATTGGGATCAGTCATCGCCGTCAACGCTTTCTCCATATAACACCATGTAAAATGACGCATTTTTGGAAATTAATATCTCAGCTTCTGGATGGTCAATAAATCTGAAATAATTCTCACACATGCGGTAGATCCTATACTATCATATATATTTTTTACAAACGAAAATCTTTGGTTGACCAAACTGCTCCAACCTCCTTAAAAAATGGCAAGCCGCGATTCCTAGCAAGAAACTGACGTCTTCGCATTATGTTTGTGAGGAACATTTTGAAGAGAAATATATTCTCAGAAAGTATGTCAAGCATGATGCGAACGGGAAAGTTATTGCAGAGGTAAGTTCCAGTTTCCTTAATTCATTTTAATTCATTTTAAATCATTTTTTTGCAATTTATTGCTCACAAAACCGAATGCTGTACGTTTTATTCTTGTTTTGCTGTTGAAGATTAATTGCATATAAACATCCTCGTCTACACGAATCAGCCGTTTCAACCATATTCGAGAACAATGAGCAAACTGTATCGCATCAATACAAGAGTCTGACATCGTCAATGCTTTAGGGAATCAAGTTGCAGCGTCTCCAATACATAATTCGTCTAAAATTTGTTGTAAAAAAAAATTGTCGAAATTAATAACCCAATAGGTCTTTATTATTTCATACATTGTGTTGTGCTGTTTTCGGTTATTTATACCTTCCCTTTTTCATTCACGATCGACACGTGGAATTTTAAGGTATATAGGCAGTAGTTTCTATAAAATTTGTCTTGGTCTGCACGAAATTATTTTTGTATGCAAAATGCAATAAAAATATATCATTTATATATATAAGTACCGTCGTCTGTATGTATGTATGTATGTATGTACGCGAACTACTCATTCGTTAGTAGACCGAATTTTTACCAAAAGTATATGAAATAGGGGTAGACTTTTCCGGGGATGAAAATGTCGCGGTTAATTTTTCATTACCGATTTTCTGGAAATCGATTTTTTTAATTTTTTTAATTTTTCGGGAAATAATCTACCGAATTCGGGAAATAATCGACCAAATTTCAAAGAATTGTATATGAAACAGGGGTAGAATTTCCCGGGGAGTGCCATAAAGTGTATAGTTTTTTGCTACCGATTTTCTGGAAACCGATTTTTGTAATTTTTCCAATTTTTCGGGAAATTGACCGAATCACATTCGTTAGTGGACCGAATTTTTACTAAAAATATATGAAGTAGGGGTAGAATTTTCCGGGGAGTGCCATAATGTGTATTGTTTTTTGTTACCGATTTTCTAGAAATCGGTTTTTTTTATTTTTTCGGGAAATAATTGACCGAATCTCTTCGTTAGTGGACCGAATTTTTATCAAAAGTATATGAAAGTATAGTATAAAATTATTATCGATTAAACTCGATTAAAAATTTATATAAAAAAGATACTCGATTAAAAATTCATATAAAAAAGACAACTTCGTAAGTTGACAGTTTCACATATCATATGTCATTTTGTGACATATGTCATTTGCAAATTGTAAGGAAAAGACAGAAAGAGGAGAGAGAAGAAAACGGATATTCGCACATTCTGAGATAGATAGATAGAGAGAGAGAGAGAGAGAGAGAGAGAGAGAGAGAGAGAGAGAGAGAGAGAGAGAGAGAGAGAGAGAGAGAGAGAGAGAGAGAGAGAGAGAGAGAGAGAGAGAGAGAGAGAGAGAGAGAGAGAGAGAGAGAGAGAGAGAGAGAGAGAGAGAGAGAGAGAGAGAGAGAGAGAGAGAGAGAGAGAGGAGAGAGAGAGAGAGAGAGAGAGAGAGAGAGAGAGAGAGAGAGAGAGAGAGAGAGAGAGAGAGAGAGAGAGAGAGAGATAGAGGAGAGAGAGAGAGAGAGAGAGAGAGAGAGAGAGAGAGGAGAGAGGGAGGGAGGGAGAGAGAGAGAGGGAGAGAGGGGAGAGAGAGAGGGAGAGAGGGAGGGAGAGAGGGAGAGAGAGAGGGAGAGAGGAAGAGAGAGAGGGAAGAGAGAGAGAGAGAGAGAGAGAGAGAGAGAGAGAGAGAGAGAGAGAGAGAGAGGAGAGAGAGAGAGAGAGAGAGAGAGAGAGAGGAGAGAGAGAGAGAGAAGAGAGAGAGAGATGAGAGAGAGAGATGAGAGAGAGAGAGAGAGAGAGATGAGAGAGAGAGAGAGAGAGAGAGAGAGAGAGAGAGAGAGAGAGAGAGAGAGAGATAATTTATTATGCCCAAGAAAAACTAAAGGGCAAAGATTAACAATACAAAAAAAGAAAAAAAGATAACAAAAGTGCATGCTCTCACTTGCACAAATCAGTTAAGTGTAGAGCACAACTTAATAGCAATTACAACAGTATACACTGTAAAAGAACTAGAACTAACGCAACTTAAAAATAGGAACAATGTAAGTACAGTTAAACTAAAACTAATATCAAGAATAAAACGCAATATAACTTACAAGCTGATAAGAGGGAAAGACACCATCAAAAGCCTCGCGCCAGCAATCGATATCATGCAACTTCACGTGCTAACAGATACGCTTTGAGAAGACCTTTGAAGGAGACAAATGAAGGAGCAGAGGTAATATTAATAGGAAGAGAATGCCAAAAATATATAGCTGAAAGATGAAAGGAGTTTCTATAGGTGGTAGTTCTATGGCAAGGAATTTGAAAGGTTTGGGATGCAACAAGACGGCGGTCAGATCTCCTCAACTGCGGATCAAGCAAAGCGAAATTGTCACGAAGATACGAGGGAGAGCGCATGTAAAGTATTCGAAACATTTGACAGCCAAGAAAGTATAACCTCCTGTTTTCAACTGTAAGCCACCCCAATTGTCGCCTGAACGGAGTAATATGTTCGTCACGCTTGAGATCAAATATAAAGCGAATGCAACAATTCACAAGTCTCTGTAACAAGGTGTTCAGTTCTCCAGTCAAACCATGATAGACTAGGCAGCAGTAGTCAATGTGCGGCATAATTAAAGCCAAAACCAGCCTTATCCTTAACCTTGCGGACAAAGAGTTTTTGTTAAACTTAAGCTTGTACAAAGAATAATGCACCTTTTGAGAGACGTGCAAGATATGCTTTTTCCAGGATAGATTAGATGTAAAAATTACACCCAAATTCTTAGCTTCGTTTACAAAGGGTAAAGGCGTATGGTTAACAATAATAGGAGGTAAACAATGGAGGTCGATATCATTGATATAAGCCTGACTACCAAATACAAGTACCTTAGACTTTGCAGGATTGAGCTTAAGACCATTTAACGTAGCATAGTCGAAAATAGCATTTGCATCCCTTGAAATCAACTCAAGACCATGCAGAATGTCGGCGCGAGTACACTGGAGATAAATTTGTACATCATCAGCGAACAACATATGACAGACAAAAGACAGGAAACTGCCGATGTCATTTATATAAAGAGCAAATAAAAGTGGGCCAAGTACAGAGCCCTGAGGGACACCAGTCGACGTGAAAAGCCACTCAGAAAAATTACCTTTATCATCAAATACAGCTTGAGAGCGACCAGTAAAGTAAGAAAAAATCCACGCGAGAACCTCATCAGAAAAACCGATTTCTTTCAGTTTGATAAGCAAACGAAGATGTGGGACCGTATCAAACGCTTTACTGAAGTCAAATAGAATCATGACTGTAATAAGTCTTTTATCAATTCCCATTCTAATGTCATCACAGACACGTAAAAGAGCAGATTGCGTATTGAAACCGGAACGATACGCAGACTGTCTGGGATTCAGCAGGTTATGTTCATTCAAATAGTCGGAGATCTGTGAGGCCACCAAGCGTTCAAGAATTTTTGACATTTCAGGAAGGTTGGCAATAAGTCGCGTATCAGACGGTGACAGTGGAGTGCGAATCTTTGAGAGAGGGCGAATCAACGCACGCTTCCAAGATGAAGGAAATATGGAATCATTAAGTGAACGATTAAAAAGAGGAATGAGCCACTGAGAGATAATGGGCCAAGCAATACGAAGAACATAAAGCGGGATGCCATCATAGCCAGACGCGTAGGAGTGAAGAGGTCCATTAAAGATGAGTTTGTAAACCGAGTCCGGCTGTATAGTAGAGAAAACAAATTCAGGACGATGAGAAGTACAAGAAACTGAGGCGATGGCAGAAATAAAGTCGGCATATGTGCAAGGCAAAGACGTGCTGGACACTGAGACATAGTAAGAGTTAAGTTGATCGGGTGTAAAAAAGCGGAAAGGAGAAACCGACGTGGATTTAACCAATCCCAGACGAGCAAGTTCTCTCCACATTTTAGCGGAGTCAGTAACATTGGTAAGGGAAGCCAAGTGAAACTCACTTTTAGCACGCTTGATGTCATTGTTAAGCTGGTTGCGAAAGTGACGGTATCTAGCATAACCCAGTAGACTGCCTGAACGTTTGGCCTGCCTGTACAACTGATTACGAGTGCGGAGCCGGCATCTCAGTTCGTCCGTAAGCCATCGAACAGGAGGCTTCCTGATCACGGACACACGGGCAGGAGCAAATACATCAAGTGATTCAAGTAAGATACCGGACAGCCAGGCACAAAGCTCATCAACATCAGAAGGGTAGCCCGCTACACTCTGAACGTTTACAGCAATAGCGTCGAGATGTTCAAGGAACGCAGAGGCATCAATGCTCCTGTAACCACGTCGCAGGATAGATTGATCAAGGTCAAGCTTACGATCAAGTGAGTACGACAATTCCAGTAGATCATGACCGGCGATAAATGGACTCAAGGATTTAGCATATGCAAGAACCCTAGCACCATCATCAACAACTAAAACATCCAGCCATGAGTCAGAAGTAGCAGTATGAAAAGTAGCATCAGAGTTGACAATGGTTAAGGATAAGCCAGACATTAGCTCACGCAAATAATTCCCCTCATAACAATCGGTCAGAAGATTGCAATTTAGATCACCGCCAATAATAATATTTTTATATAAATGAGAGACACCAGTAAGTGATTCAACAAATTCATTTAAAAGAGTGCCCTTAGGTCTCCTATATACTGACACAAACAATACTGCCTCATCACTCGGCAAACGAATTTCAATCATGATATATTCAGGAGCACTAAACTCAGTCCCAACAGAGGTTGCAATTAACCTGACTTTTAACGAATTATGCACGTAGCAAGCAACGCCACCGCCCACACGCCCCACCCGGTCGTGACGAACAAGAAAGTATCCATCCAAAGCCACAAGATCGTCCGACACACCCGCATGAAGCCACGTTTCAGATACAGAAATTATATGATGAGAATTGGTACTAAAATGTAAGCGAATAAAGTCGATATGCCCACGAAGAGAGTTGGCGTTAAACTGCGCAATGCGGAGCGAAGAAGGATTACATGCTGAGTCGTGTCGGACAATCATAGGCAACGGACGAACCAGCGAGACGCGTCAGGCCAGCTTAGCAAGATCAGCGTCAGAGTCGATACAGATAATGGGCTGTCCGTCAGAAGACCTCACGCATATATGGCCATTTCTGACCCAAACATACTTATAGGCGTTCTCCTTAGCAATACGCTTGACCCGCTGCAGCAAGTCATACGTGTACTTAGGGAGCAGTACGTTAACGTATACATGTCGATCAGAACCCGTATCAAATATATCACGCTGCTTGAGAATACCCTTTTCACGCTTTTTCGAAATTATGGCGTCGCACACAGTACCAGAAGCAAGAGTGACAATCATCGAACTTGACGCCGAAGCCACCCTGGAACTGCCCTGAGTAGCAGATGGTACTCTATTAACCATTCTCACGCCAAGAACATGACTAGCCAATTGAGGTACATTTAATGCCGCGAGTACATTTTCAGTGAGTTTTGCAGGAGTCACGGATATTGTAGATGGCAAGCCAGAAACAATAAGCTCATTACACAAATGAGCGTCATGAGTTGACCGAGCAGATTTCAGATCACGGATTTCACGAACTAGCTTGGCATTATCTAGCTCTAATTGCGCAATGCGCTGACTATTCTTAGCCACAGTATCAGTAAGACGATTTAAGCAATCAAGTTTATCACTGAGCTCTTGATTGGTACGTTGCTGACAATCAATAAAAGCAGAAAGTTTATCATTAAACTTTTCATTGGTACGTTGCTGACAGTCAATGAAAGAAGAGAGTTTAGCATCCGTCGCTTTCATCTGCTCGACCAATCCACGTAACAAGTCGTCAGTAGAATTACGCGTAACATTGTCATCAAGATTCGAAGAAGAACCCACCGGGGTAGCCATACTGTCAAAATTGAATGACCGCGCGATATTATCTACCTCAGGTAAGTTAATTGAGAGGTAAGTTAATTGTAGTAGACAACGATCTACAGCAAGTGTCAGTGTATTTATAAAGCGCGTATGACTTAAGACAGCCCGGATGGAACGCCTTCGTGCAAACACATTCAACCAATGAGGTAGCAATCGACTTCTTGCACCTTGCACACACACGCTGCATTCCCGCCACTCAAGCAAGAAGAACCGTAAATCACGAGAGATAACGAATAGATCGATAAGTCATATAGATCCGCAAACACGTGTCACAAACAAGAGATACCAGGCAACAATAGGCGCATGAGCAGGCAGTAGCCAACCAGCAGTCACAACACGTGCACAGAGACAGCATGAAATATAGAAGTCCGGCAACAGTAGGCGCATGCGCAGCAACGGTCAACTTCAACCACAGAACAACCAGAAGCATAGAACAGATCAGATCGGCAAGGCAGACGCATGCGCAGCAGCAGTCAACGCTTATCACGGCAGATTCCAAGAATTCCACAGATTTCCGAGAATAAGGTTAGGATGAGCAATACTGCTTGTCAACGAAATGCTCCGAAATAAGCAGTGAGTACCAAGAAAATGATTATAGCTCGTGACAAGCAATTAAAGACTTGCTTAAAGCAGCAACAATTAGCACTTAATGCAGGAGCAAAAATACAGCGAACTGGCGATACTCACAGAGAGAGAGAGAGAGAGAGAGGGAGAGGGAGAAGGAGAGGGAGAGAGACTATTTGCGTGTCTTAATACACATGTTCTCCGGGGCGAAGCCCGGCGGGGCATGCTAGTTGTAAATATATTGTAAATATATTTTTATCGATTTACAATATATATTATTAAATATATAATTATGATGTATATATATATATATATATATATATATATATATATATATATATATATATATATATATATATACATGTCTATATATAAGTACCGGACGTCTGTTTGTCTGTCTGTCTGTCTGTCTGTCTGACCGCGAACTACTCATTCGTTAGTGGACCGGTTCCTTACCAAAATTATATGAAGTAGGGGTAGAATTTCTCGGGGAGTGCCATGATGTGTATAGTTTTTCGTTATTTATTTTCTGGAAACCGGTTTTTCCAATTTTTCGAGAAATAATTGATCGAATTTCTTCGTTAGTGGACCGAATCTTTACCAAAAGTATATGAAATAGGGGTAGAATTTTCCGGGGAGTGCCATGATGTGTATAGTTTTTCGTTACCAACTTTCTGGAAACCGGTTTTTTAATTCTTCAAATTTTTCGGGACATAATTGACCGAGTCTCAAAGAATTATGGATCAAACAGGGGTAGAATTTTCCGGGAAGTGTCATGATGTGTATAGTTTTTCGTTACCGATTTTCTGGAAACCGGTTTTTTTTTATTTTTCGGGAAACAATTAATCGAATCTCTTCGTTAGTGGACGGAATCTTTAGAAATATATGAAGTAGGGGTAGAATTTCCCGGGGAATGCCATAAAGTGTATAGTTTTTCGATACCAATTTTCTGGAAACAGGTTTTTTTAATTTTTAAAATTTTTTGGTAAATAATAATTGACTGAATCACATTCGTTAGTGGATCGAATCTTTAACAAAAGTGGAGAAAAAGAATAAACGGAAACAAGAGTGACTATAAGTTGCTGATTTCAAATATTGAATGTCATAATCATGGAAAATACATCGGAAATGAAAACAGTGAGTAATGAAATGAATAATAAACATATTTTGAGTGAAGAATCAATAGAAATTGAGAGAATTGGTAGAATTTAGAAATGGTAAGTAAGAATAATAATTAGTTAATTGTATATAGATGTTTAAATTGTTTATATGATTTCTAATAATAATTAGTTAATTGCATATAGATGTTTAAATCGTTTATATGATTTCTTTCAATATATAAAATTTCAGCATTAGAAGATGGTCAGGACGAGATCGATATTGATAACTGCAATGATAGAATTTGAAAGATCACAAGAAAAATGTGAGAAAAAAGAAAATTGTAATGAGGAAAAGGAGGAAGAAAAGAAGGAGGATGATAAAGAAAATTGTAAGGAGGAAAAGGAGGAAGAAAAGAAGGATGATAAGGATAAAAAGAATAAGCGGAAACATGATGCTGACAATGATGAAAAAAATCGCAAAAAAATTATAAATTACATTTTTTAATACATGTGTATTTTATATGTATAAATCATGTATATATATTTTTAGAAATAAAAGTAACCAGCCGAATAGGGGGGGTAGATTGGGTCAAACTGAAAAGAAAAGTCTTATACCATGTTGCAAAATTCGCAATAGTTAACGAGTTATTAAATAAAACGTCTGAGCGAATGAGCGCTCAAGGAGCGATAGAGGCGGGTCTCGGCTGACACGGTGCACGGCGCGCGGTGAGCGGTGAGGGGCGCGAGGCGCCCGGCCGGCGCGTGACGAGCGGCGAGTGGGGCGCGGCGCGGCGCAGCGACAGATGATATACACTGCGGCGAAAAAGTATTAGAGCCAGCACAGGTAGCACACGTATTGCATAGGCATTGCCGTAGCGTCTTACGCCTTAGATAATATTAATTAGTTTAGCTTGAATTATGTGTAATGGAAACATTTAATTTTAGTAAATTAAATTATTTTGCATGTCAAAGTTTACGAGGTTTACAAAGTTTTACTTTAACTTTTGTTTATGTTAGAATAACTTTAATGGTGCGTGTCTACCTGCAAGTAAAACTTTCGAGAGTAGCTTTCGAGATTGATTCTCGCAAATGGACATATTCCTGGAGAATGAATCTTAACGGAGAATGAATCGCAGCTCTCGGCGAGCGAACTTGTCAAACCTACTCGCAAATCGACACGACGTTATTTTACGCTCGGAGATCAGCTCGCCAAGCTCGAACGCTGTTCGTATTTTGAGAGCTACATGTTGAGAGTAAAAACCGAGATGGCAATAGTTATTTGTGCAACAAGTGCCGTAAGATAAAAATTCCCGGGTGCGGTGACCGCACTCGCCTTTTATTGAAGGAACTTATTGAATAATGCGGCAATCATGAACTATTGTAGAATACTACTGTGACAGAAATAAAAAAATTTCAAAATTGTTCATCATAAAATTTTAATATTTTTTTATTTCTGTCACAGTAGTATTCTACAATAGTTTATGATTTTCGCATTATTCAATAAGTTCCTTTGTGTCATCAAAGGAACAAACTTTTGCCATCTCGGTTTTTACTCTCAACATGTAGCTCTCAAAATACGAACAGCGTACGAGCTTGGCGAGCTGATCTCCGAGAGTAAAATAACGTTGTGTCGATTTGCGAGTAGGTTTTGACAAGTTCGCTCGCCGAGAGCTGCGATTCATTCTCCGTTAGATACTCTCCAGGAATATGTCCATTTGCGAGAATCAATCTCGAGAGCTACTCTCGAGAGTTTTACTCGCAGGTGGACACGCACCATAAGACGTTTTATTTTTTAAAAAATAAATGTATTAAAAGAACTCAAAATAATATTTAATTTCTACATGACATACGCATAAAATGTTAAGTTATCACGTTGACATGAATGTAACATATGAAAATCTTAAGAAAATAATAACATAGTTGTTGTATGTGTATTTTACATTGAAGTAATAATTAAATTTTGGTAACACAATGAAATTTTAACGTATACACACGATTTTTTGCTGCGTACGTGCCGCGTAACGCAACATTCTCGTACGTAATTTATGTACGTAAGGCGTAAGATACTACGGCAATGTACGTGCGTTGGCTCTTAGTCTCTCGCCTTTTCGATGGCAGGAAAATGATACGCTATCATTTCCACACCACCTTGCGGTAGATAGCTTGGTGCGTTTTTTTTATAGTGGTTTCCCCGGTAGGCCTAATCCACTCTCATTATTTAATGCAAAAATTGTTCGAAGTGCCGTCCTCTCTCTCGTATGCAGAGTTCGGCCCTTCGTACAATATTGCGCGTCGCACGGTGCGCCATGTCCGGCGTAATAGTATCGAAGGCCGCAACAATAGCTTCACGTACCTCGTTTTCTCCATCATTACGCCGCTGCTCGATTAGACTTTTTATATGACCCCATACAAAAAAGTCTAATACATTTAAATCTGGCGACCGTGCCGGCCAGGCGATTGGGCCACCACGACCCATCCACCTATCCGGAAAACGCGCGTTTAATATTTCGCGCACTTGACGACTAAAATGAGCAGGAGCTCCGTCGTGCTGAAAAATTAGCTGCGCCCGTACGCGAAGAGGCACATCCGCGAGAAGAACCGGCAATTCGTTCTCGATAAAATTGGCATAAATATTGCCAGTTAAACGCGGTGGGAGGAAAAATGGACCGATCTGGAAATAATGAATAAAAATGTTTCTTCACTTAGACAACAAGAGAAAATTGCTTTCTTTCTACTTTTACTTACCACTTGATTCCCGATTACTCCCGCCCATACGTTTATGGACCAGCGATATTGAAAATTGCCCTCACGGACGACGTGCGGGTTTTCATCCGACCAATAAACGTAATTCCGCGAATTGAATACGCCGTTTGGTGTAAACGTCGCTTCGTCGGTCCACAAAATGTTATCCGGGAAAGATGAATTCCGTCGACATTGCGCGAGGAACCCTGCGTATGTTTTTTTTTGACAGTTTTAATTATTGTACACTCAAGTTACAGCGAATACAAAAAGTTGATAATGACAATACCTTCACAAAAACATATCCGTGGTTCTAGATCTCGCGCTAAAAGCTGTTGCACCCGCTGGTAGTGGTACGGATGCAAATCATTCTCTCGTAAAGTGCGATGCACCTCGTATCGAGAGAGATGAAACTCGCATGCTGCACGACGCACGCTGTTGTTCGGATTTTCATAAAATGCGTCGAGTATTCTCTCTTCGTCTTGCACTCGACGACGCACTGGTATATCTCTCCTATTATGCACAAGACACCCTGTCTCACGCAATTTTTGTCTAACGCATTTTTTTATGCTACGCATAAATTTGAGTCGCGGCACACGCATTTTTCTACGCTAGCAAGCAACTATTACATTTTTATATTCTTGAGAAGTAAATCTTATTGTCGCTATCAAATACCGCGTGAACACGAGTATTTTACGCAATTACATACGTACACATCGTTATGCATATTATGAATATCGAGTAAAGACGAGAAAAAATTAGCGGATTTGTTATCATATGAATCGCAGCCCGGCGCACTGCACTGATCGACTGATCCCGAGATTCCCGCGTATGTTTTTCTTTTGTCTACAGTCGCCGAAAGTCAATTGTTTCTGGCTAGATTCGCTTACACGACAACTTCTTGTGCAGTCGCGTAAACCTTCGCATAGTGATAGACAGCGACAATGCGATTTACTTCGGAGGAATATACCGATATGATAGTGGCCTATGGGCTAGCAGGTGAAAATACGCGTGCCGCGGCTCGGATATATGCAGAACGATTTCCCGGGCGTGTGCATCCAACACGTCGTACTATTTATCGTGTTGTGCAAAAATTGCGTGAGACAGGGTGTCTTGTGCATAATAGGAGAGATATACCAGTGCGTCGTCGAGTGCAAGACGAAGAGAGAATACTCGACGCATTTTATGAAAATCCGAACAACAGCGTGCGTCGTGCAGCATGCGAGTTTCATCTCTCTCGATACGAGGTGCATCGCACTTTACGAGAGAATGATTTGCATCCGTACCACTACCAGCGGGTGCAACAGCTTTTAGCGCGAGATCTAGAACCACGGATATGTTTTTGTGAAGGTATTGTCATTATCAACTTTTTGTATTCGCTGTAACTTGAGTGTACAATAATTAAAACTGTCAAAAAAAAACATACGCAGGGTTCCTCGCGCAATGTCGACGGAATTTATCTTTCCCGGATAACATTTTGTGGACCGACGAAGCGACGTTTACACCAAACGGCGTATTCAATTCGCGGAATTACGTTTATTGGTCGGATGAAAACCCGCACGTCGTCCGTGAGGGCAATTTTCAATATCGCTGGTCCATAAACGTATGGGCGGGAGTAATCGGGAATCAAGTGGTAAGTAAAAGTAGAAAGAAAGCAATTTTCTCTTGTTGTCTAAGTGAAGAAACATTTTTATTCATTATTTCCAGATCGGTCCATTTTTCCTCCCACCGCGTTTAACTGGCAATATTTATGCCAATTTTATCGAGAACGAATTGCCGGTTCTTCTCGCGGATGTGCCTCTTCGCGTACGGGCGCAGCTAATTTTTCAGCACGACGGAGCTCCTGCTCATTTTAGTCGTCAAGTGCGCGAAATATTAAACGCGCGTTTTCCGGATAGGTGGATGGGTCGTGGTGGCCCAATCGCCTGGCCGGCACGGTCGCCAGATTTAAATGTATTAGACTTTTTTGTATGGGGTCATATAAAAAGTCTAATCGAGCAGCGGCGTAATGATGGAGAAAACGAGGTACGTGAAGCTATTGTTGCGGCCTTCGATACTATTACGCCGGACATGGCGCACCGTGCGACGCGCAATATTGTACGAAGGGCCGAACTCTGCATACGAGAGAGAGGACGGCACTTCGAACAATTTTTGCATTAAATAATGAGAGTGGATTAGGCCTACCGGGGAAACCACTATAAAAAAAACGCACCAAGCTATCTACCGCAAGGTGGTGTGGAAATGATAGCGTATCATTTTCCTGCCATCGAAAAGGCGAGAGACTAAGAGCCAACGCACGTACATTGCCGTAGTATCTTACGCCTTACGTACATAAATTACGTACGAGAATGTTGCGTTACGCGGCACGTACGCAGCAAAAAATCGTGTGTATACGTTAAAATTTCATTGTGTTACCAAAATTTAATTATTACTTCAATGTAAAATACACATACAACAACTATGTTATTATTTTCTTAAGATTTTCATATGTTACATTCATGTCAACGTGATAACTTAACATTTTATGCGTATGTCATGTAGAAATTAAATATTATTTTGAGTTCTTTTAATACATTTATTTTTTAAAAAATAAAACGTCTTATGGTGCGTGTCCACCTGCGAGTAAAACTCTCGAGAGTAGCTCTCGAGATTGATTCTCGCAAATGGACATATTCCTGGAGAGTATCTAACGGAGAATGAATCGCAGCTCTCGGCGAGCGAACTTGTCAAAACCTACTCGCAAATCGACACAACGTTATTTTACTCTCGGAGATCAGCTCGCCAAGCTCGTACGCTGTTCGTATTTTGAGAGCTACATGTTGAGAGTAAAAACCGAGATGGCAAAAGTTTGTTCCTTTGATGACACAAAGGAACTTATTGAATAATGCGAAAATCATAAACTATTGTAGAATACTACTGTGACAGAAATAAAAAAATATTAAAATTTTATGATGAACAATTTTGAAATTTTTTTATTTCTGTCACAGTAGTATTCTACAATAGTTCATGATTGCCGCATTATTCAATAAGTTCCTTCAATAAAAGGCGAGTGCGGTCACCGCACCCGGGAATTTTTATCTTACGGCACTTGTTGCACAAATAACTATTGCCATCTCGGTTTTTACTCTCAACATGTAGCTCTCAAAATACGAACAGCGTTCGAGCTTGGCGAGCTGATCTCCGAGCGTAAAATAACGTCGTGTCGATTTGCGAGTAGGTTTGACAAGTTCGCTCGCCGAGAGCTGCGATTCATTCTCCGTTAAGATTCATTCTCCAGGAATATGTCCATTTGCGAGAATCAATCTCGAAAGCTACTCTCGAAAGTTTTACTTGCAGGTAGACACGCACCATTAAAGTTATTCTAACATAAACAAAAGTTAAAGTAAAACTTTGTAAACCTCGTAAACTTTGACATGCAAAATAATTTAATTTACTAAAATTAAATGTTTCCATTACACATAATTCAAGCTAAACTAATTAATATTATCTAAGGCGTAAGACGCTACGGCAATGCCTATGCAATACGTGTGCTACCTGTGCTGGCTCTAATACTTTTTCGCCGCAGTGTATATCATCTGTCGCTGCGCCGCGCCGCGCCCCACTCGCCGCTCGTCACGCGCCGGCCGGGCGCCTCGCGCCCCTCACCGCTCACCGCGCGCCGTGCACCGTGTCAGCCGAGACCCGCCTCTATCGCTCCTTGAGCGCTCATTCGCTCAGACGTTTTATTTAATAACTCGTTAACTATTGCGAATTTTGCAACATGGTATAAGACTTTTCTTTTCAGTTTGACCCAATCTACCCCCCCTATTCGGCTGGTTACTTTTATTTCTAACACCCTGTATATATATATTTATTTAAAAAAAAAATATATATATATATAAATTGTATATAAATTAAAAATGTAGTATAAAATTATTATCGATTAAACTCGATTAAAAATTCATATAAAAAAGATAACTTTGTAAGTTGAAAGTTTCACATATCATATGTCATTGTAATATGTCATTGAGCGATCCTTTGTCCAAAGAATGAAGACACGTTTAAAATTAATGATGAAATCCTTCATCTAATGGAAGGAGAGAAAAAGGAATATCTCTCAATTGACTCTATGAGTGATGATCCACAAAAGCAATTGAATTTTCCGACTGAATTTTTAAACTCTGTGACACCTTCTGGGATGCCAGTTCATCAACTCAAAATAAAAGTTGGTGCTACAATTATCCTGTTAAGGAATTTGAATACAAAGAAAGGACTATGTAATGGCACAAGATTTATTGTTACTGATTTGAAACCTAGTCTTCTTACCAAGGATAGATTTCCTTCCAAATGACTCGGAACTCCCGTTTAAGCTCAAACGAAGACAGTTTTCTATTAGAGTGGCATTTGCTATGACAATCAATAAATCTCAGGGACAAACTTTAGAAAAAGTTGGGATTTACTTGTCACAACCCATATTTGCTCATGGACAACTCTATGTAGCATTCTCAAGAACAACTAAAAGGGATAGTGTCAAAGTTAAAGTCGATGAAAACAGCAATCAAGGACATCTTATTGAGGGAAATTCAAAATCTTTTACAAAAAATGTTGTATATCGAGAAATTTTGTAAATTGACTTGCAAAAAAATGAGAGAAAAGCCAATAATGCCAGGTCAGCGGTGAGTATTTCAGCCGGTAAAAAGCAATATTATATTGTTGCACTCCGGCGACTTTCGCACGCTCCCTAGGCACTCCCGCACTCGGTCGCGCGTTAACTCGCGTACCGCGGAATAAGGGAACACAGGTTTTAGGAACGAAAGGATAGTTTATTGCGAATGTTACAATCATAGAACGAGGAAATCTGAAAGCCGGGCTGTATCAACAACGCATAGCCACGCCGGTTGCTAAAGACGCTCCGCGGCGGAAAATACCGGGCGAAACTGCGAACTCAGCGCGAGTGCAACACTGCCCTCCCGTTCTTCAGATTGTCGTCCCGACAATCCGGAAGGGCAGTCTCCAGGAGGTTCCACTTTCTTTGCAGGCTCCAGGGCTCTGAAGCGTTCCTCGCCCTATCCCGAGCTGTTGCTTCAAGATGTCGGGCTTTGCCTTCATTGGGCCCAACCTGCCAACAAGAACTTTCCGTCCTCCTTCCGTTCCTCGCCGTTACAGAAGGCTCTCTTCCTTTTCGGCTTTACTGGAACTCCATTAAAATTCCTCCTTGACGTAGTTCTCCTCACCGCATTCTCCTTCCGCCGCAGACGTCATCTCACGGAAGTCTTCGGACAAGGGGGGAAGAAATAACTTTTTGAGGACCCATCGTCTCTGACCGAAATAACAATTCGAATCAGGACTCCCCTAGTCCCTGCCTCGGCATTCGCCCAAGTCCCTCGGAAAAACCTCAATTGCAAAAACCGAGGGAGAGGCAGTCTTCTTTAAACCGTGGTCCCAAGATAATAATGAAAAGTCCACTCCGTGTCCTTCAAGATCTTCCAATGAAGAAACGAAGATTCTCCCTTAAACACAAAAAAAAACAATACACGCAGTAACATATATCAACTTCAAAGAAAAACTTTTTAACGATAAATCGGGTTCCGATTTCTTTAACTACTTCCTACTGTTCTCACATAAAAAGGGGCTAACCTATCCGCATGTACTACCCTCTTTCTATGCCTGGGGGATTTTCGAATACAAAATACTACATCACTTAATTTTCTTACAATTAGAAAAGGGCCTTCCCAACTACTTTGTAATTTCGGGGCCTTCCCCTTTTCTCTTCGAGGATTATAAAACCACACTTTCTGATTTTCTCGAAAAAGGTCCTTCCTGGCTCCACGATCATACCAGTTTTTTACCCTAGAAGATCTAATTTCTAACCTATCTTTGACTACCGAATGAATCCCCTCCAATTTTTCCCTCAGTCTTTTGATAAAATCGCCCTCTGACCTAGGGCTCTCCTCCCGAAGTCCCGGAGGACTGCCTTGTAATAAATCTAAGGGCAACTTAAGATTCCGGGCACAATACATCTCCGCAGGAGTCACGCCCGTGGTCTCATGTTTTGAAGATCTATAAGCCAAAAGGAATAAGGGAATCCACTTGTCCCAATCTCTTTGATCTTTGGAGATAAATTTGGCTAAGTAATTGGTAATCGTTTGGTGTTGTCTCTCCACCTGCCCATCAGACTGCGGATGCAACGGGGTAGTCCTAGTTTTTTTAATTCCGAGAAGTCCCATCACTTCTGTGAAAAGTCTCGATTCAAAATTCCTCCCCTGATCCGTATGAACTTCCGAGGGGACTCCATATCTAGAAATAAACTGATTAATAAAAGTCTCAGCTATTATCCTTGCTCTCATATTTTTCAAGGGAAAAGCCTCAATCCACTTAGTAAAACAGTCGACAATGACCAACAGATACTTATTTCCAGACTTGGTCAATGGAAGAGGACCGAGTATGTCCATCTGGACCCTTTCAAAAGGGAACCCGACATTATAGATTTGCAACGGGGACTTTCCTTTTCCCGACGGTCCCCTTTTCGAAACGCAGATCTCACAAGATCTACACCAATCTTCTACATCTCTTTTACAAGTAGCCCAATAAAATCGCCTACGAATTTTTTCAAGGGTCTTGTTAACTCCAAAATGTCCCCCCGAAAAAGAATCGTGTGCCTCCTCTAAAATCTGTTTAATTCGTTTTTGTGGAACAATGAGTTGATGAATCCTGGACTTAAGACTAGGAGCCTCCCATATCTTATAAAAAACTTCATTCCTCAAGACGATAGCGTCCCAATAGGAAAGGTAAATTTGAGCGGAAACGTCTCCTGTCGAAATCTCAGATCGTGACGGCCGTACCCCCGTTTCTTTGCCTCGGTAAACAGCCGCGATATTTTGATCCTCTAGCTGGTCTTTTTTCCATTCATCCAAAGTTTCTCCCAGCAAGATTATTCGCGCGACCGTTTTCTTCGATTCAACTGGGTTCCTCTCCTCTACTCTAGCACAAAACGTACAGCCGTCAATCTCGCACTGACGCCTGGATAATCCATCGGCGTTTCCATGCGAAAGACCTTTACGATAAATTATCTCAAAATTATATTGTTGGAGTCTCTCCAACCAGCGAGCTAATTGTCCCTCTAAGTCCTTGAAGGACATAAGCCATTTAAGGGAAGCGTGGTCCGAACGGATGACAAATTTACGCCCCAAAAGGTAATGTCGAAAAGATTTAACCGAGTCGACTATCGCTAACAACTCACGACGAGTAACACAATAATTTCTTTCCGTTTTACTTAACACACGGCTGAAGTACGCGATAACCTTTTCTAACCCTTCTTGCCTCTGGGATAACACCGCACCAACCCCGATGTTAGAAGCGTCAGTGTCTAACACAAACTCTCCCTCCCCCCTCGGGAAAGAAAGTACGGGAGAGGATGTCAACACCCGCTTTAAATTCTCAAAAGAGTTCTGACACTCCTCCCCCCAAACAAATTTCACTTGATTTCCGGTAAGCGTAAAGAGGGGCTTTGCTAAAGAAGAGAAACCTTTAATGAATTTCCGATAATAAAAGCAGAAACCGAGAAAACTACGTAATTGCCTTTTGGAATGAGGAACCGGCCATTCTTTTACAGCGGAAATCTTATCAGGGTCTGTAGCAATGCCCTCTGTAGAAATCACATGTCCTAAGTATTTAACCTTTCTTTCAAAAAGTACACATTTTTTAGGATTGATTTTTAAGTTAGCTAAACGTAAACGAGAGAATACTTCTTTTAAATTCCTTAACATTTCCTCAAAACTCTTTCCAAAAATGATAACATCGTTTAAATAAGTTAAACAGATCTTTGATAAAAGTTTCCGAAGAACTTTTTTCATCAATCGTTCAAAAGTGGCAGGGGCGTTACAGAGACCAAATGGCATTACGACAAATTGCCATAACCCGTTCCCGATAGAAAAGGCCGTCTTCTCGCGATCTTCCGGGCGGATCTTAATTTTCCAGTATCCGCTTTTCAAATCCAAAGTAGAGAACCAACTATTGCCCGATAATTGGTCCAGGATGTCATCAATCCTGGACAAAGGAAAAGAATCCTTTTCAGTCACCTCGTTAACTTTCCGAAAGTCAATACAGAAACGGATTGAACCATCTTTCTTTTTGACAAGAACGACCGGAGAAACCCAAGGGCTACGCGACTCCTCAATAACGCCCTGTTTCTTCATTTCTTCAATAATTCCGTCGACTTCCTCTCGCATTCGAAAAGGAACACGTCGGGGAGTTTGCTTAATTGGAGTAGGATTTTTCAAATTAATTTCATGATTAACGACTTCACAATTTCCCGCAACGACGTCTTCAGAAAAGACATCCTGAAATTCATTCAAAAATCCAGCAAAAACCTTCTTCTGTCCTGCGTCCAAATTTTCAGAATCTTTTTCAAATAGCCCTTTCAAGAAAGGAGGAACTACTTCAGAAGAATACGCCACCCGAGAGCAACTCAAAACCCTTCCGATTTCTGACTCCTTCTTTCCAAAAAACGAATCAAAAATACCTTCTAAATTAATGAGTTTTAAGAAATCTCTCCCCAGCAAACACTGATCATCAATTTCCGCCACGTACATTAAAATCTTATTCACAGAAAAATTTCCTAACCGAACTTCAACCTCTATTTTAAATTCCACAGGGACTCTCTCCCCCGTGGGATAACGAAGAGAACAATTCTCGACTCGAATTTTCCCTCTAACCTCTCCGAGAAACTTCCTACTCAAAATGGAAACATCGGAACCCGTATCGATTTTAAAAAAACAATCCCTCCCATCTAATTTTCCTTGGTAACAAAAATTATCGTAATCACTCTTATTACTAATCGAACGAATTAAAATTTCCGGGGTTTTATCTGCGAGGGTCACTCTTCCCCCGCTAAGAGTAACTATTCCGCGTTTCCCTTTTCCGTGTTCGCGGGACATTCGGCTCGGAAATGTCCAACCTTTCCACAAAGCCAGCATTCCTTTGCGGAAACGCGATTTCGAAAATTGCGCGGAAAATCTTTGCGGACGCTACCTCCCCCCTTTTCCTCGGATTTTTCGCCGCCCTCATTTTGAGGCAAAGTTTTCTTTTCCCCTTTTTCGAAAGGTTTACAAAAAATTTCCCTTTTTCTCCCAAATCCCCCAAAACTTTCTCCCTGTATGGCCTTAACGGCCTTCGCTCTCTCTACCGCTAATTTCAAAGAGGTAACTCCCTCCAACTGAAGGGTCCTCTTCACGAAACCGTCCGTTATGGCAGAGATAAACTGCGAGCACGCAATCTTGTCCCAAACAGCGTACGGGCACTCGGGATAAGCCAACCGGGCAAGCCTTTCCAATTCGGAGCCGAGAGACGCAAAGTCCTCCCCGAATTTTTGTCTCCGATTCGTGAAGAGGGAGTAATAATTTTGGGAAAGGTGCCCTTTCCCAAAACGCAATTCAAGCTTCGATTTTAGCTCGGCGTATTCGAGATTTTCTACGTTTTCGACAGAGTCCAGAAAAGAACGCGCTTTTCCCCTCAAACAGGAAGCCAATGCGATGGTCCTCGACGCGTCGCTCCACTGATTTGCGCGAGCAATAATCTCGAATTGAGAGAAGAATTCCCGCAACGGGACCGATCCGTCATAAACGTCGGGCTTGAGCTTAAATCCGAGCTCCGCGCGCACGTCATTTACACCCGCAAACGCGGCCCGCGCTCCCGTATTCTCTCGCGCGTCGCACACTCCCGAATTCGCGACATAAGCCGTGGGGTCCGCGCGCACATCACTCGCCCCCGACAGCGCGAAACGCGTCTCTGTATCCCCGGACGCTCTATTATTGGAGAGACTTAGCTGTGTTTGTGCGGAGTCTATCCCTCGGAGAAGACGGATCTCTTCCTCCTGCCGGCGGAACGTCTCGGCGTATTCTCTCTCTCTCTGCGCCTGTTCCTCGCGTATGTCGCGGATCTCGCGAATCACGGCCTGTATTGTGACGACTTCCGCCGTCGTCTCTGCAGTGTCCGACTCCGTTGTCCTCGACGCCGCGGCCTGCGAACGGGTCTTCGGCGGGGTGTGAGTGGTCGTCATTCTATCCCGGACGAGCCCCCAAAATGTTGCACTCCGGCGACTTTCGCACGCTCCCTAGGCACTCCCGCACTCGGTCGCGCGTTAACTCGCGTACCGCGGAATAAGGGAACACAGGTTTTAGGAACGAAAGGATAGTTTATTGCGAATGTTACAATCATAGAACGAGAACCGAAACGTTCGCTCGAGTCTCAGTCCGGAGGAAATCTGAAAGCCGGGCTGTATCAACAACGCATAGCCACGCCGGTTGCTAAAGACGCTCCGCGGCGGAAAATACCGGGCGAAGCTGCGAACTCAGCGCGAGTGCAACAATATATCCTTAATTTATGAGAGCTAATAAGAACAGGTAAGCGGAGGGTACTTCAACTCAAAAAAAGGATAAATTTTGATCGTGTTTGAACAAGGCATCGTGTTTAAACAAGGCATCGTGTCTCAACAAGACATCGTTTATGAACAAGGCATCATATTTGTCACAAAGACGAGTGTGTAAACAATATAATGTCAGCGCAAAACATCGTGTCTGAACAAGACATCGTGTCTGAACAAGGCATCGTGTCTCAACAAGGCATCGTTTATGAACAAGGCATCATATTTGTCACAAAGACGAGTGTGTAAACAATATAATGTCAGCGCAAAACATTGTGTCTGAACAAGACATCGTGTCTGAACAAGACATCGTGTCTGAACAAGACATCGTGTCTGAACAAGGCATCGTGTCTGAACAAGACATCGAGTCTGAACAAGGCATCGTGTATGACCAAAGCATCATATATTTGTCACAAAGACGAGTGTGTAAACAATATAATGTCTGCGCAAAACATCGTGTCTGAACAAGACATCGTGTCTGAACAAGGCATCATATTTGTCACAAAGACAAGTGTGTAAAAAATAATATTAGAAAATGATCGAGTTTTTATATGTATATACATATACAGTAAAAAATATAATGAAAAAATAGAAAAGATATTATAAATTTTTTACTCTGTCTCTAAGAGTATATGTATAATAATATATATAGTTTTATTTTTTTCTGTTATAGTTATATAATCATAAAAATTCGATTATATCCTAATATTATTTTTTAGTGGACTAGGCCTACAGGGGAAACCACTTAAAAAAAACGCGTCAACAATAGTACCTCATGGGTAACGAGGAAATCTATTGTCGTGACAAACGTCGGTTAACTTTAAACCTTAGTTTACTCACTATTTCATCTTTTTCTAATGCCCGTTTCTACCAACGTCGTTCAATTTTAACCTTAGTTTAACTCACTCTTCGTCTGTTTCTAACCTGTTAGAAAGAGACTGTTAGAAAGAGACAAAAAGTGAATTGAACTAAGGTTAAAGTTAAACGATGTTGGTAGAAACGAGCATATAAGAGGGACAGTTAGAACATCTCAAATCTCAATAATTGAGACTTCAAAAAATAATGTTTTAGGATAATAAAAAAGTGTGCAGGTAGAAAATTGCACATTGCTTCCTCATAGCTTTTAAATGTGCAAGTAGAAACTTGCACATTGCTTCCTCATATCAGTTATATATAAGTACCGTCGTCTGTATGTATGTATGTATGTATGTACCCGAACTACTCATTCGTTAGTGGACCGGTTCCTTACCAAAAGTATATGAAGTAGGGGTAGAATTTCCCGGGTAGTGCCATGATGTGTATAGTTTTTCGTTATCGATTTTCTGGAAACCGGTTTTTCCAATTTTTCGAGAAATAATTGATCGAATTTCTTCGTTAGTGGACCGAATCTTTACCAAAAGTATATGAAATAAGGGTAAAATTTTCCGGGGAGTGCCATGATGTGTATAGTTTTTCGTTACCAACTTTCTGGAAACCGGTTTTTTAATTTTTCAAATTTTTTGGGACATAATTGACCGAGTCTCAAAGAATTATAGATCAAACAGGGGTAGAATTTTTCGGGAAGTGTCATATAGTGTGTATAGTTTTTGACGTAGAACTACGTCTTTCTCGGGGGGTATACGGGTACGACTGCAACGTTTTCTTGCAACGTTTTCATGCAACGTTTTCTTGCAACGTTTTTATGCAACGTTTTCTTTTTCTCGAAAAGTATTAAAGAAAAATATACTTTATTATATAGTTTTGGAAAGCTCTCGATATAAGCTAAATGTTTTCGGGGTTAATTTTTTGTTAGCGATTTTCTGGAAACCGGTTTTTATAATTTTTTTAATTTTTTGGAAAATAATTGATCAAATCTTAAAGAATTATAGATCAAACAGGGGTAGAATTTTTTGGGGAGTGCTATAAAGTGTATAATTTTTCCTTACCGATCTTTTTGGAAGCCGGTACCGAAATTTTTTCAATTTTTCGGGAATTAATTGATCGAATTTTAAAGAATTGTATATGAAGTAGGGGTAAAATTTTACGGGGAGCGTCATGATGTGTTTAGTTTTTGTTACCGATCTTTTTGGAAACCAATTTTTTTAATTTTTCCAATTTTTCGGGAAATAATTGATTGAATCTCAAAGAATTATACATGAAGTAGAGGTAGAATTTCCCGAGGAGTGCTATAAAGTGCACTATTTTTTGTTACCGATCTTTTTCGTTACCGATCTTATTGGAAACCGGTTTTTTTCTCGAAAAGTATTAAAGAAAAATATACTTTATTATATAGTTTTTGAAAGCTCTCGATGTAAGTTAAATGTTTTTGCAATTTAATAAATAAATAAATAAATAAATAAATGGATGAATCTCGCACAATTAACGTTTCTCTCTCGCACGATGTCGGGCACAGACTCGATGTTGAATGCCTCTTCCATATATGCTCTATTCTAATAGACGTAGTTCTACGTGTTGATTGCGGCACAGTTGTTACTGTGCTTGTTGCTTTTTATTAAAGAAAAGACCCCTATTATGAGACAGGATCCTAATATGAGATATTTTAAGCTAAAAGGCCTTATATAGGACCCATCTTTTGATCCCACCATGTGAAAAACCCGCCACTCATATTAGAATCCTGTCTCATAATAGGGGTATTTCCTCTACCGATTTTCTGGAAACCGGTTTTTTTTATTTTTCGGGAAACAATTAATCGAATCTTTTCGTTAGTGGACCGAATCTTTACCAGAAATACATGAAGTAAGGGTAGAATTTCCCGGGAAATACCATAAAGTGTATAGTTTTTCGTTATCGATTTTCAGGAAACAGGTTTTTTTAATTTTTAAAATTTTTCGGTAAATAATTGACCAAATCCGACTAAGAAAACCACTTAAAAAAAAAAACGCGTCTGCAATAGTACCTCATGGGTGACGTGGAAACTATTATAAATTATAATTATAATCTAACCAAATTATAATTATAATTTAATCGTTTAGCATATAATTAGCTAAACTAAAAGTGTATCATTATTTGTTACCGATTTTTTTTAGAGTAATAGATTTAGAGCCCGCGCGAAGCGCGGGCCAAGCACCTAGTATATATATATATATATATATGGGGCATTCCACGCCAATTCGCAAGGGGTCAAACTTCGACCTTTTTATTTTTGATGGCCGCTCGTTTTTTAACAGGTCTTTACGAGTATTAGACCCCTGTTAAATCGTTTCTATAATAAATGTAGCGTTTCCGAAATAGAGCCTGCGCAAAATGAGGACTGCAAAATTTTCAATGAATTTTTTTGCCTATTAGACAACGTCTAAGAAAAAAATTCATATAACATAAAATACGCTATTTAGATCATAGTTTTTAAAAAAAATTATCCCAAAATTTTATAATAATGATTTTCAACTAAAAAAATAAAAAAACACAAAAATTTGAATATTTCGAAAACCCCATTTTCTATTTTTTTGAAATTTATAGGGAATATTCTAGGGAGTATTAGAAGAATTTTAAGACTAGTTGGAAGTTGCGCAGAATTTTTGAGAATTTTTTATAAATTTTTTTGTGAGGCAGTAGTAATATTTGACTCACAAAAGTGTAGTTAAAAACGCGTTTTAGACAATTCTGAATCGATTTAGATATACTTTTTTACTAAAGCATGATGAAGTCTCGGCATAGCACACGACAATTGCGATGAATAGTGTGGGAAAGGCGAACAAAATAGATTTATGAGGAAATTTAATTCAATAAGTACATTTGTTTAAGAACATATTATTTATAATTTTATTATTTTGTGCTCAGTATAATCATTCAAAAATGAGTAATCATTAACAATTAATTTATAATTTTTTGTATGACTTCGTATAACGCAGTGGACACGTTGAGTCTGAGGTATTCTTTTTGTTTAATCGTACCAACCTGTCAAAAATTCGGCGGCGATTTCATAATTTTTTTTGTCCCATTACTTAAAATCTATTCTTCTTATTCTTCAAATTTACCCCATTGCCTAACAGCGGTTCAGTCAAATAGCATCTGCCTAGGAAAATAGCATTTGACTAGGAAAATAGCAAGAATAAATGGTGAAAGCTATTTGGCCAGGCAGATAGCATTTGCCTAGTCAGAAGCTATTTTCCTAAAATAACCATTTGCCTACGACATATATATATATATACATTTATGCCTTGTGCACAATAGAACACATATTAGGAATAAAAATAAATATTAAATATTAGGAATCGGAATTAGAAATAATTAGACATAACGTACAATGGAAAGGAATAAAATATAAAGGAATATTATTCCTACAGGAATATTCCCGCACTTATACATATTCTAATATTTAATATTTATTACAGGAGAATTTTCCATTATTTATATATTCTAATATTTATCATTTATTGTTATTCCTAATATGTGTTCTATTGTGCGCAGGGGCCTTACTCGAAATTTTAACCCTCAGTTATCTTATGTTTTTACACACCGATATTACCTCACTAGGGTCTGAGAAACCCCTGTCGTTTTCTCTAGTTTGTATCTTTAAGACAAATGCATCAATTTGAAGTCTTTTTTTTTTAATCGATGCGTCTTTTAAAGATCTACAAGTTAGATTATTCTAAGTTAAAAAATGTAAATGTTATTTAAAAAGAAAGACGTGTTTTTCTGAAAAAGCGAAAAAATTGCTTTTTTTTCAAGTTAACGTAGTACTGACTAAAAAAAGATACAAGGGTTTTATGAACGTTTTAACAATGTGTAGGGTCTCTCAGACCCAGGTGAGGTAACTGAGGGTTAAACATATAACTTAAAATATTCGTTATCTCGTTGTAATTAAAAATATAGGTAGGTATATGTACAGTGAGGTGCATTAATTCAATGAGTCATAGTATTTTGACTTATTGGCCACTAGGTCTTTAATAATCCACATGTGCGCGGTTCATCGAAGTATTAAAATGTAACGAGAAGTCGGGTTACTCGCTAATATGATCCAGCGAATTAATGCATCTTACTGTACAATTGCATTTTATTTCAAAAAAATTATTTTTAATGTCAGTAATTGGTCAACAATAAGTATATACTATTCTCGCGCCGAGTATTCTTTATAGATCATTTTATAAACTCCGATTTTCGACAATTTGTCTAAAATGGTCTCTTTGACGAAGAGAGGAGAGATCTCTCTTTTTTTCTCTCGTCGCGTTATTGCGCAATTCGTGCGCATAACGCCGTCTCCGCCATGCTTGGACAAATGTAACGCGACGTTACTCTCCCCCCTCACCCGCCTTTAGGAAAAGCTCTCACTGTCTTTATGTAAGATATAGATATATGTTAAATCAATGATACCGGGCTTGCGCTGCGTTACACTCCCGTAACGTGGCGTAAGGTCGGGACCGCGCTCACCCTTGTCCCCTCCCCTATCCGCGTCCTCCGCGGAACGGCGCCGCGGCGCCAGGCCTTCTCCACCACTTTCCGCTGCTTTTATCCCCTGTTCCCTATTCACCCTCGCCAACACCACCACCACCGCCGCCGCCACCACCACCACCACCACCACCACCACCACCACCCATCTTTCTCACGACGTATTTCCCATCCCTTGACTCGTTCATCCCCTCTTGCGTCGCCCTGCGCCCCGCGCAAGACTCCAGGTTCCGCGGAGCGAACAACCGGAGACACCGGGGTGGCTGGAGGAAGCTTCGACGAGCTTCGGTGAAGTCGATGTCGCGCTGGCCGCCGGCGTTACCGGCGTTGTCGCTGCTGCCGCTGCCGCCGCCACCACCATGGAACGCTCCATCTTCGCTTGCCCCCGACGCCCGTCCCCGCGGGGATAGGCGAGCGGAGGAGGTACGGGGTAGCTCCCTCCTCCTTTCTCGCCCCCGAAATAACGTACTACTGAAATGCCACGAGCTGGCTCGCTGATCGCAGACGTAGTAAGGGGTACGTGGCGCGCGCGCGCCAAGTCGCCTCCTCTCGGGGGTGGCGACGGCGGCCAGACAGCGGCAGCAGACATAGCGGCGCGATACCACGCGACACCACGCCGCGTCGTTCCTCGCGTGATTTTCCGCATCACGCGGCAGCCGCGAGCGGACTCAAGCCTCGGAAAGGCAGTATCGTCGCGAAGGAGAGCTTTTTTTCCTCTTCAATCTCTTTCTCGCCGTTTTGCTCTAACCCGTTTCCTCTTCCTCCCCCGCTCACCTGTCCGCCCTCCTACCTTCTCTCATTCTTTCCTATTTTCTCTTTCCGCGTCTTCACTCCACAACGTTACGGAGGCGCGAGGCGGAATCGCGTGATCGGCGGCGTCGTGAGTGACGAGTAAATCGCGTTGTCGCGTCGGGCAAAGGGCAGCGAGCGCGCGAGGCGCGAGACACGACAATTATGCCGTCCTCGCTACGCGTGGTGATGAGATCATGTGGTCGCGCTTGGCTCCGGAACAGGCAGTGACATTTCGAGCGCACGTTTTAAAACGGTACACGCAGCCCGGAACGCCGCCGCCGCGGCGCCGTCGCCACCACCGCTGCCGCCGCCACCTGCACCGCCGCCGCCTACCTCCTTCCGCCCGCCGCCGCCGCCGTTAAAATGATCGAACTGGCGACTGGATTCGCTCTGATATCCGCGGCGCGGACCGTCGCCGTTCGCGAAGTGGCAAACGCGACGGGGATGAAGGGGTGGTCTCATCGCTGTGCGTGATCCGATTTTGTGACCTTGTATATTACGTGTACGCGAGCGAGAGAGAGAGAGGGGAGAGGGTGAGTGCGCGCGCGCGAGAGAGAAAGAGAGAGAGAGAGAGAGAGAGAGAGAGAGAGAGAGAGAGAGAGAGAGAGAGAGAGAGAGAGAGAGAGAGAGAGAGAGAGAGAGAGAGAGAGAGAGAGAGAGAGAGAGAGAGAGAGAGAGAGAGAGAGAGAGAAAGAGAAAGAGAAAGAGGTCAACGAGGGACGAGGGTTGGCGAGTTTGCGATATATAGTGAAGTACGGGCGGTAGATAGATGTGCACGAGATCGGTACGTAAGAAGAGCGAGAGGCGGTGATCCGAGGACGGTGATGACCTATGGACGATGCGCGAGGATCGTTAAATCGACGGGTGCCGAACTGGTTCGTCCCTGGTCCCCGGCTACGACGATCGATCATCGCCAATCGCGTGAAATTACCGCGGAGAAACTCACCACCGCGGAAGACCACGCGTCGAGAGAACGCAGCGAGGGTGGTAGCGAAGGAGAGGAGGAAGAGAGGGAGAGAGAGGATTTTTTGAGAAATATCGTTGTCTAGAATCGCGTTGAAATAATGTTTCTGCGTATCGACGACAGGCTGCTACGCATCGGGCTACTGTTTCTGTTGTGGATAGGCTCGAGTCGTCAACAAGAAGAGGACATACCTCACAATGAGTAAGTTGCTCGTCGCGCGCGCAAACCCGTAGCGAGAGAGAGATTAAGTGGCGTGGGCATGAAAAACGTTTACTCTAGGCCCGTCTCGTCCTCATGCGTCTCGTCGGACCTCGATGACGCATGAGGAGCCCGAAAGAAATTGGCTCCGGGGTAGATTGAAGGGAGGAAATGGGTAGTGGTGGCGGTGCGGTGGATGTGCGAGCGATCGGACGGATGAGGTGCATATATAAAGCTCGACGAGCAAAACTCGATAGGGTGCAGAAGGAGCGCGAGGGCGAGGGCGAGGAGATGGACGAGGGCGAGAACGAGCATGCGGTAGTAGGGTTGGGAAATAAAGGAAATAAAGGCGCAAGAGTGGGAAGGAGGGTGAGAAAAAGAGAGAGAGAGAGAGAGGGGGGGAGAAGGAGAGATGTCGTCAAGGGTGTGAGCAATACGGGAAGAAGGGCGAATATACGGGGTTAAGGATAAAGCGGGATGGCGATGAAAAAAATGAAAAAGGGCGCGAATAACGGATATAAACGGAAAAGTCCAAAAGAAAGATGTATCGGCTTCCAAAGAGAAAAAAGGAAGAAGAGGGGGAGATAGAGAAAAAGAGAGAGATTATGTGAAAAGAATTGGAAGCGGAAGAACGAACGGAAATAAGAAAGCGCGTGACACTAATCGGTTATTGACTACGTGCGAATAAACGGAAACGTGAAGGAAGGTGGAAAAGGATTCGAACGTGAAAAGATGCAATATGCGAAATCTTAAAAAGGCTTTTAAAAGTCTGATTTTTTTAGATGCAAAGAAACTTTTTGAAATTGATGATTTTTTAAAATTAGTGAAAAACTATGTTTATTGACAACGCCAACAGTTACAAGTTACTTAATCTCTCTCTTTCTCTCTTAATATTTATAATCAATTTCTAAAATAAATTTCACAAGTCTATTTCGCGCGAGAATTTCTTCATGTGTTATAATTTTAATAAATAGAACATATTAACAACATATTACACTTGCGACTAATTATTTTCATGGACCAACATAAAACGATATTGTATTATTAGATATAAATTAATGTAGCAAAAGAATTTTTAATTAATCACTTATTGCAAATATTTCAAAAGTTGCCGGACGTATCTATATTTACCTAAAATAATATCATTAATTATTACAGAGTGAAAAACTGGGCCTTAAAGTTCGGCGTGGATCTATGGGAGTTTGGTAAACAAGTAACCAAAATGAGCGAGATACAAAGGGTAAGGAAATATAATATGTATTTAGCTATATAACCAAAATAAATATATTTATTTTCTATAGCAAACCATCAATAGAGGTATTGTAAATGTCGTGCAAAGATTTATAGCGTGAGAGAAAATAATATTTATTTATAAGTCTTTTTTTCAAAATTATCTTTTTAACACAAAAATCTTGTAATCTTCGTTGTTCACGCACCGATTTTTATTGCTTCACATTTAGAAATATCATGAAGTGGAAGCCAACGTCATAAAAAGGGATGGTCTCGTCCTCGTTCGCGAGATGGCCATGGAAGTGAAAAACATGATGGACTTTAAAATGAATGCCGTGATGGTACGCTAGTATATATTCTTTTTTTCGTATTTAACGCTTGATCTTAAGTTATTCGTTAGATTAGAGAAATGTGCTCGTTACGTGATGTAAGAATTGGAAAGAAGTGTTATTTCCTTGTGAAATTTATAGGATTGTTTTATTTTTCAATTTGATCTTGATTTCGTAAGCTATAAATAAGTTCTCTTTGCGAATAGAGAGAGAGAAATTGTCGACACAAATAGAAGATGAAATCGAATAATTCCATATTTCCATGTACTAATGTAATTTTAATCTCAATCTTGGTTTAAAATATCAAACATTGAAATCCGAAAATTCGACAAATGATTTTCTTGACACTTTCGATAGAAGTAGATTCGTTAATTTTGAGAATCTTATGTTAAGAAAAAATTTTCAACTTTTTAAATCGCAAAAGAGTTATTACTTGAGCAAAATAATTATGCGCTGTTTTTTTTTCAATATAAAAATTTATATAAATTTTTTATATCTTTTACGTATCTTATAATATAATAATATAATAATAATAATTGACATGTGGATCGTAAGTCATAGATCGTAAGTCAAGAACAGAATTCGAATCAGCAGTTTACAAAACGCAGATTAATTTCGCAAATCCAAAATTTTCTTAATTTCTTGACCTAAAATGCATTTTTAAATTGAAAATCTTCCTACGAGATTGATTTCTTGATGGCTATATCACTTTTGTCTCCATTTCTTATACAAGAGTCTCGAACTTGCACTTGAAAATGAATGGATCGATTCAACCTATAATTTACTGTGCAAATTTAGCATTTAGAACTAGATTCGATAATCCCTTATGAAAATGTGCCCTTGAGTGCTCAATGGCGGTCAGTGGGAATGTATGGTTGCCCTACAGTTGCAATGCGAATTATATGGAAAAATTAATGGAAAATATTGAGTGGCAATAAGATGAATGGAAACGCAATGGCAAGATTTGAATGACAACTTTTTCCATACAGGCGTAATGGAAACTGCTAATGGCTTATAAAGGTTAAAACTTGTGTATGGAACTTGCAATGCGAATTATATGGAAAAGTAAAGGGAAAATATTGAGTGGCAATAAGATAAATGGAAACGCAATGGCAAGATTCGAATGACAACTTTTTCCATACAGGCGTAATCGAAACTGCCAATGACTCATGAAGGATAAAATTTGTATGAAATTTTTCTACCTTCAGCCAATGTTGTTCAGTGTGAATTGTAATGGAAATTCGTCAATGGTAAATGTGGCGGTTCGCGCCACCGTGGTACATGCATCATCATCACTCCCGCGCGGTAACTGTATTACCGGCAGTTCGCATCGACGCCGCTAGGCGTCGCATCGTTCATGCATTCTCTCAAATTCAAGGTTCGGCACAAATTGGTATATGTATAAGGAGACCCGCGAGGCAGATATTTTCAGGCGCTAGTCGCCTAAGGCAAGAGCTCGTATTAGATTGTCCGTTGAACCAAAGGCAATGGGAAATGAAGGCATTTATATTAAAGACAAAATAGTACCATTTATTAAAATGCCATTGAATTCTTATTGTTCCAGACGCAATGGAAATAAAGGCATTTTTGTCAAAGATAAAAATTTCCACACAAAATCCCATTGCTATTGCCAGTGTTAATACCAATGGCAATACTAATGGCAATACCAATGGCAATACCAACGGCAAAACCAGTGGCAATACCAATAGCAATACCAATGGGATTTTGTGTGGAACTTTTTATCTTTGGCAAAAATGCCTTCATTTCCATTGCGTCTGGAACAATGGGAATTCAATGGCATTTTTTAATGGCAATGAAGGGCACATTTTCATAAGGGATGTAACAAAGAACATTTTAAATCACTAGTATTAGAACAAATAGTTTTTTTTTTACACGATAAACTCGACATAATTTCTCTTGATGCAACAACATTCGTTATCTCAGATATGTTTTTGTTGGGTGACCCCTCATTTTATCTCAGCCCAAAACATCTCAGCAAAAATATTTCGTCTATAATATCTCAGCCATTAATATTTTAGAGCAAAAATATCTTGTCGCGCGCGTAATAATGTATTGAACAAAAATATCTCAAGTAATAATGTATTGAACAAAAATATCTCAGGTAAAATAATATTGGTGGGATGAAACGTCTGCTGGATTCATTAACGTTGTTGCTTTTTATTGTTAAAAACGCCGTTACACTTAGTACAAAATCAAAAGAAAGTCCACGCATGTACTTTAAAGGCACACTATGTTTCTAGCTTAATAATAGTGGAGCCCCCGGGGGCGGAACCTACTGCCTCCACGCATACACTTTCCACGCGAAACGAGGTGCTACATGGGTTTACAACTTTCCACGCGTGAAAAGTCCACGCATGTACTTTGAAGGCACACTATGTGTCTAGTTTCCGCAGGGGGGCGGAACCTACTGCCTCCACGCATACACTTTCCACGCGAAACGAGGTGCCACATGGGTTTACAACTTTCCTAATACTAATTAAATGTAATATTAATTTTTTATAATGATATTTTGTAATAAAAATTTGTAAGATGTAATTCATTATAATGATATTGTGTAATATAAATTGTATGATGTAATTTCGAAGTTAATTATTGTCAGAGTTTTTCTTGTAGGAGTGATTTTTGTACGATACATTATGGTAAGGAGATATTTTTGGACTGGGAACCGTTTTGTTGAAAATTTGAAATCATACTATGGATTGATCTTGATCAAAAATTGTCTTTGCTGTATCAATAAATCTGTTATATTACAATGCTATAATTAAGCTTTACTAATCATAATTATTAATTTCCTTCCACGTAACTTTGATAATTAATACAGAAAGTTGACCGTCCATGTTACGTGGGTGTATATATTTTCCGAGTTAATAAAATTTTTAGACTTGTTACAAATTCCATGTGGCACACACATAAAAGTGTAAAAATGTATATTATATTAATAGTAAAATATCTCACTTATTAGTGCGGCAGGAGAGAAAGAGAGGGGGGAGGGAGATAGGGGGTGGGGGAACAGAGAGAGAGAGGGGAGGACTTTTTGGCGTCGAAATGCAGCGAAATTGACAAGTTGTCTCTTCTTGTCAGCACGCGCAGCATTATTCTCTTATTTAAGTGTTTCTCTCCGATTTTGATGAGGTTTTAGTATGTTGTTTTTTAAAGAAAAAGAGACGTATTTTTTTAGGGGGTGAAACACTCCTTTGAAAAAAATGGTTTTTTTCTTTGAGCCGAATATCTCCAAAAATTTTTATTTTTTAATAAAAATAAAAATAATAATTAAAACATTTTTTTGGTCATTATTTTGAAGTAGGAGAGACCGGGGCAAACTCGACACGATTTTTTTAAAGTCAATTTTCAACAATTAATTAAAATTTTCAAGCAATGGTACACATTTAAAGAGTGTTCCTTCAGGTACAAAATTGCTTCAGGAAGTTTTGCTGTACGTCGCTTAGTTTTGCCCCCAAGAAAGGAAAAATGACGCGAAGACAAATTTTCAAATTGAAAAATGCCGGGGCAAACTCGACACTTCGCCTGATCGACACAATTTGATCTGGAACTTATTTTTTATTGTCTGAAATTAAACATATTTATTGTATACTTAGAAAGTACAAAAATTCGGCATTAAGTAAAACAATAATTGGAAATAATGAGAACAAAAATTGTTGAACATTCAATTATTTTCATCTAAACTCATGTCTGAAAAACAATTTATGCGAGTAAATTCGCGATTAGACGTGCGCACACATTTGTCATGGACCATATAGCTGCATGACAAGCATCGTTTATTATTGCCGTTATTGGGAGCTGATAAAACGACATGGTGTCGATTTTGCCCCGAACGTCGTTTTTCACTTTTTTTACTCCAAAAATATAAAAATTTTGAAATTATGGAATAATTATTTGTGCAACAAGTGCTGGAAGATGAAAATTCAAGGGTGCGGAGTTGACGTACGAGCCGAAGGCGAGTGCGGTCACCGCACCCGGGAATTTTCATCTTCACGCACGTCTTGCACACCCTATTTTATGTTGCAAGTGCGTGGAAAGTGGTCTATCACGCACGCGTAGCGTGCGTAAAGAGCCACTTTCCGCATGCACGTGTTACATAAAAACTATTATCGGATTCGTATAAAGCATTGAATTTCCCATCAAAATTACTTACCGGTAGATCGCAAGAGTAAAGCTCGATGAAAGAGTAGAAATTTTTGAGAGATCAGAAAAATTACGTTTCACCATCAAAAACGCTTATGTCGCGCTAAAAATTACACCATAACTCAGAATGTCACCAAATTCCGTTGATAATACTGGGACATAAAGACTCATTTACAGTAGAAAAAGCAAGTTTCTACGATAGACATAAATTGGCAAAAAGCCTAGTGTTAAATTTGCCCCGGTCTCCCCTATCTACTTTTCAATTTATTTAATTTCTATTTAGGAAAATTTTTGTATTTTTTATAGTTTCGGAGATATTCAGCCCAAAACAGAAAAACCGATTTTTTCAAAAGGGTGTTTCACCTCTTAAACATGCGTTTGGACACGTTTAAAAAAAAATACGTGTCTCTTATTTTCGTCTAGAAAACATACTAAAAGCTCATCAAAGTTGGAGGGGGACACTTTCAACCTCTTCCTTGTAAAATAATTTTCTGATAAATTGTTTTAAAATTATATTAGAATTAAAATTTGTAAATATATTGAAATTAGATTATTTCCTGAACATTTTGAGTTATATAAAATGGTTTTTGGATAATTGCAAATGTTTAAAAAAGAGATTAAACGTGCAAGTCTTTCGTATGAATGATTAGAAGCAAACAATAAAGAAATACAATAAATTCTTTTTAAGGGCTGAAAGTCTTAACCATATACTTAATTAATTTTGATTACAATAAAACTTTTGCAACACGTCACATATCGTAATTATGATATGCCAAAACAGCTCAAATAGCCAAATTTCTCAAAATTGTAACGTGACAGCAATTTGATAAAACGAGATTGCACATTCAGTGCCCAAAATCACAGGAAACAATTACCTCTGTTTTAACGCATTTTTTTTGCTAAACAGTATTATATAAGTAGAATTTTATTTATTTTTTCGATAATTATTTTTACTTTTGTTACTGGTTACAGGTCGTTCCAAGTTTAGCGCTAATTGAAAGCGCGTTATTTAAATTATTTAAAACATATAATACACATTATAGCTTATTTGTTCTGTTCACAGAGATTAGTGGAGAGCGCCGAACAGGCCGCGGTATCGACACCGAGGGATGGAAACGTATCGCCTAAGTATTACGCCTCACATCGGCTTAATAGCTTCGTCAGCGATGAGAAGGGTCCGGCACAGGACGTGTTTCTCACTACGAATCGCCATTTCGACCACCTAGCAGTGAACGTTAGTTTGTCTGCCGTGCTTCTGCCGAGCGGAGTCAAAGACAACAGTGAGTCTCGTGATAGATAGCTTCAACAAATTTAACAAAATGTCCATCTATAAACGCAAATGTTCCGTGAATAAGGGTTATCTGCGTTTCTTTCATCGCTTTATAGTTTAAATAAGGAAAAATCATCTCCCAGAAGGATGATCTGACTCACAATCAGTCACCTCTGTTGCAAATTAGCCCTTTACTTGCAGAACGTGACGTTGCCTCAGGTATTCAATGGAGCGAGTACTTGGATCTGCTGTTTGTTAATAATTACGAGAGTGACCCTACGCTCTCGTGGCAATATTATGGAGCGACGACAGGATTTTTACGTCGTTTCCCAGGTATTTAAGCAAATTTATTTATGTGTGTACGTGTCAAGTTTTACATTATATAAAAATATACCTTGTATATTATAAAATATTATATTATAATGTTAATACACTTAATATTATAAGTATAACTATATAAATATATTATAAAAATCGATATAAAATATAGGTACATTAATATATGTATATTTATATGCCTATATTCTAGGTTTTTAAAATATAGTCACATTATATTAATTTCACAATACCTACTTATAATATTATATTAGTATATCTATACTATAACATATTTTATAGTATACTAGCTTGATACCCGTGCTTCGCTACGGTAACACACATTTTACCTCTTTTCATCCCGTCAGGGGTCGAATTTCTGAAAATCATTTTTTACTGAGTACTTACGTCATGGAAGGAATATACTCCCCGAATTTAATGTTTCTCAAGGTTTAAGGGTTTGGGCTGGGCTGGGAATTGATTAGTCAGTCGGAACATTCGATTATATATATGGGGCATTCGATGCCAAATCAACCTGGGTTGACCCTCCACCTCTCGGATTTGATCGACGATTTTTTGCTTCCTCATAGAGGAAACTTTGTTTTCATAAACTTCGTATATGGACCTTTGATCGCATATAAAGCTAGGTCTAATCAACTAAATTTTAAAGAATTATATATGAAATAGGGGTGGAAAAGACCAAAGAAAAAATTGTTATTTTAGTTTTTGATGTCAATGTGTTCAGAATGTTCTAAAGCCTCGAAAAATCGTAATTTTAAAAAATGTCCGTGTGCGTGCGTGCGTGCGTGCGTGTTAAAAATATTGAAAAAAATTAGAAGCAGACATCAGTTCACTGTAAGCTGTTGCTTGAACAATTTTATATTTAACAGGATTTTTGATAATTTTTTAAGATATTTTCGACGTGATTTTTTTATTATGGAAAATTGCTTCGAAGAGATTTGAAAAAATTTTTAAAAATTCTGTTGTATATAAAAATGTTTAAGCAACAGCTTACAGTGGACTGATGCCTGCTTTTAATTTTTTTCAATATTTAAAAAAAACTCGAAAAAATTAGAAGCGAAAGTCGGCCCACTTTGGGTTAAGGCTAAAATTTTGATATCTGACACGGGAATTTTGAGAATTTTTTCAAATTTTTAAATTGTGGCCATCGATATGTCGGTTTAAAAAATTATAACTAAATCAATTTTATAAAAAAAAAATCTAAAAAAAATCTGAGTGCATTTTAGAGTTGGAACTATAACATAAAAAATCGCCGACCAAATCTGAGAGGTCGAGGGTCAAACCCAGGTCGATTTGGCATGGAATGCCCCATATATAGATAGATAGATAGATAAATAAGATATATATATATATCCGTCGTGAGACAGGTTAGTTTTACCCTACTGATGACCGGTCATTGCGATAGTAATCCTGCTCAGTACGAGAGGAACCGCAGGTTCGGACATTTGGTTCACGCACTCGGTCGAGCGGCCGGTGGTGCGAAGCTACCATCCGTGGGATTATGCCTGAACGCCTCTAAGGCCGTATCCTCTCTAGTCGAAGGTCGGCAATGATATCTCTAGGAGTCTCGTGAGTCGAAAGGCTCAAAACAATGTGACGCACTACTAGGCGGCCGGTTTGCGCGCTCGCGCGCAAACCCGGTCGTCGCACGAGCCCGGTTTGCCGTACGGCGCCTTTGCCCGTCGTCGGGATCTCACCGTTCACGGCGGCACGGCGTCCAACGGTCGAACATGAGTTTACGCGAGTTCGATGTCGAGACTCGGAATCGTCTGTAGACGACTTAGGTACCTGGCGGGGTGTTGTACTCGGTAGAGCAGTTACCACGCTGCGATCTGTTGAGACTCAGCCCTCGGCTTGAATAATATAATATATATATATATATATATAATAATATAATATATATATATATATATATATATATATATATAGATTATAGTATATTATAACACATTGCAAGTTGCACACTTTTCTTTAAATGCAATTAAATATCTTTTTACAGCAGAATTAGCTTTTTTTTTAATATAAAAGCAAGCAAGAATTAATCACCAAAGAATCAATATTTTACAAGATATTTCATATTTTAAATCAGAATAAAGTACATGATATTTTGTATTATATATATAATAGGAAGATCAATAATTTACAAAATATCATGTACTTTATTTATGTAATATGATTCTATTATATTTTAATACTTTTATATGCAGACTAACTGAAGAAATCTTGAATTGCGGAAAAAAATTAAGTACATCCCTGGTGGAAATAATTTTATAAATCACGCAAAAATTATGCAAAAACTACAATTTCTTATAATATAATTACAACTTTTCACGCTATTTTTACGTAATTTTTACGTCAAAAGTACGCGATTTGGGCCATGTTTGTAATTTTTCATAAATTTACGTAGAAATTTTTATGAATAACTACAACTTTTTGGACTTTTATTTACTACAAAATAAAATATAAAATTTATTTCTCTCGTTGAACATTATTTTATTGCTGAAAATCTTGATTACGTGCAAGCTTAATTAAATAAATTTATATTATACTTAGAAAATTTGCTTACTACCGCTGGATTTGAACCTGAAACCCCTGGCTCTTGAGTCAGTCACCTTCCGCACTGTGCTACAACATTGATTGATGAAGACGTTTCGTATTGTCTACATATGGTACACTTATTGTTAACAGACGTACGGAAGGTGTCAGCTCTTTTTTTTATAATTTTTTTTTTATAATTTTGTTTATATATTTATTTATTTATTCGTAGTCTTAAATAAAAATTCAATATTTTTATAAAATTATTTATTTCAAAAATCTTTCATGAGTGTTTTCTTTTTCGCATCGAAATATTTTTTTTATATTCTTTTACTATTTGGACAATAAATTGTTTCTGATCTTCGTTTAATATCAGAATATAATATTTTAACAAAAAAACGAAGATCAGAAACAATTTATTAGTTGAATATATATATATATATATATATATATATATATATATATATATATATTTCTTACAAAATTGCTATCAAATCGATGATGCCAAAACAATTTGATTGAAATCAGCTGATTTTTGCTTCCTCATAAAGAAAGCTTTGTTTTCGTAAAAAAATTTTTTTTTGTTTTTCTGAATGTGTTCAGAATGTTCTAAAACGTCGAAAAATTGCAATTTTAAAAAATGTCTGTATGTATGTATGTGTGTGTGTGTGTGTGTGTGTGTATGTGTGTGCCAAATTTACCGAAATTTTTATAACTCCAAAACGAATCAACCAAATCTAAACGAATTATATATGAAATAGGGGTACAAAAAACTGAAGAATATAATAAAATTAGTAAAAATTGCTAATAATCAAAGGGTTTTTTTTTAATAAGATTTTGAATTTTTGCAGAAATGTTTATGCATTAACTTCCGCAAATTTGGAGATATCGATCTATTTCTAATTTTATTATATTTTTCAGTCTTTTCTACCCCAATTTCATATATAATTCTTTAAGATTTGGTTGATTAGATTCAGCTTTATATGCGGTTAAAGGTCCATAATTTAGATTGCTTCCTCTATGAGGAAGCCAAAATAAATAAATATAAATAACTATGGCTGAAAATAGAGGAAGCAATGCAGGTTTCTACTTGCTTATTTAAAAAATATGAGGAAGGCAATGTACAAGTTTCTACTTGCACCCTGTTTTTATGTTAATTTCGATGTCGATGAGTTTCCGGTGAATCGACGTTGAATTGACGTCGATTTGACATCAGCCTTCTCACTGGATAAATATATACTAAATATGCAACATGTTCGACAATTTTTACATCAGACTATGCTGAAATCTACAACTTTCAATAAGATCTGTTTCTATTCCTGCACTGCTGAACTAGTGCACACTCATGCAATATAAGTTAGAGTGGGACAAGTATACTTTGTTTATATCTTACATTTAATCATAAAAATATTTTTAGAATATTGTAGAAAGTTGTAAATAGTTGTAATTTTTACAATAATTTGCAACTTCTACAAATTACTACAATTTTTATAAAAAATTTTGTTAGAACGTTGTAGAAAGTTGTAAATAGTTGTGATTTTTACAATAATCTACAACTTCTACAATTTACTACGTTCTCATAAAAAATATTCGCAGAATGTTGTAGATAGTTGTAAATAGTTATGATTTTTACAATAATCTACAACTTCTACGATTTACTACGTCTCATAAAAATGTTCGTAAAAAAGTTGTTACAATTTTCTATTACTTTTTACAACTTACTACAATTTATTACAATTTACTACAATTTACCATGAATTTCTACAATTTTCACAAATTTGTAGAAATTTGTGATTTATTGTAGAAGATTGTAATTTTTCATAGAAATACGTAAACTGTTGTAAAATTATTTCCACCAGGGATGCTAAGTAGCCATATAAATTAATCTCTGATATTATTTAATATGTTTAAGGTTTAATAAAAACACATGTTTTTCCTTTAAAATTGTAAAATCTTTGTTCAAAACATTTTACTTTCTAAGGAAGAATTGAGATATCTGGTTTGATAAAAATGATAAAATGTGTGTGTGTGTGTATATTTTTTAATATTTTTCCACACATGCATAATTCGATCCGCACGCCGATTTTGATCTTACAATAAATAACTCAAGAACGAAAGCTTTTAAGCTTCATTTATAACATTTTCAAAATACTCGAAAGACTATTTAAGTAATACGCTAACTGCGTACCGCAGGGGGGGCGACGAAAGCGCTATCTGGGCGGCACATATCTACAATTTTTTGGGTCTTCGCCCTAGATGCGTACCGCAGCGGGGGTAGAGGGGGCGACGAAAGCGCTATCTGAGCGGCACAATTCTACACTTTTTGGGTCTTTTCGTCGCCCCCCTGAGGTACGCTTCTAGCGTATACGAAGGTGATCGTACGATCGTGAATACAATATGCTTTCGCAACATAGATATTCTTTTACAAGAATATTGCTAGAAAATCGTGCAAGAATGGCTAGTCGTTATACATTTACATGTATTATAGCAATATCATGGCCGCCAATGGAGGGTACATTTGGGGCATCCAAGTCCTCGCATCATCGGGCCGTTCACGACGTGTACGACTTTAGGATGTCGAATTGGTTCGTTGGGGCGGCAAACAGCCCGAAGGATCTAGCGATCCTGATCGACAGCGCGACCTATACGTCTGATCGGAATCGACGATTGACGATAGCCACAGCAAAGATCGTCCTGGACACTCTGGGGCCAGATGATTACGTGAATGTATATCGCTACGGGGAGAACGCCGAAGAGATCGTGCAATGCTTTAAGGATAGCCTGGTGCAGGCGTCGCCCGAGAACGTTCACGAAATGAAGGTGGCCTTGAGCACCGTGAAACACGAAGGCACCGCGACCAACATTTCGGCCGCGCTCAGCACCGCCTTCGAGATCCTTCACAAGTACAATCGCACCAGCCAGGGGAGCCAGTGCAACCAGGCTATCATGCTGATTACCTCTGATACCGACGGCCCACCCACAGAAGTGATAAAGCGTTACAATTGGCCGCATATGCCCGTGCGGCTCTTTACTTATCTCATTGGTGGCGACAAGAGCCCCGATCTCCAAAACACGGCCTGCACCAATAAAGGTAACGTGTGTTACTCGATAGTTAACACTGTTTACAGATGCACTACAGAGTGTCTCGTAACCAGTTGGGAAAGGGATGATTCTACGAGAAAAAAGATAAAACGTAAGATCAAATTTTTTCACACAAAGCTTCGTTTTCGAAAAATATAAATTTTTGGAACGTTAAAGACATTTATTTTTTTTACATTTCGAATTATTTCTAAGGCGATTTCTCGTGCTATAGGCCAACAAATTTGTTTTGTAATGTAAACACCGCTCATGGGTAGGTAGAGCGGATTAAATTGAGTAGAAAAGTTCTGTATCTCATTTTACGATTTTCACAATAATTAAAAGCATAGGTATCTGCTCGACTATCCCATTAAATGTAAGAACACGTGGCGAAAAACAACCCAGCGACACGCGCCGATTGTGGTTGTTGTTATAGACCAGGAGCTATAAAAAAAATCACGTATGATAGGCACCACGACGAAACTTTGGGACATTAGCCGGTGTCATGTAAAATACGAAAACGCAAGTATGGCGGCCTGGAGGAGTCGTCTTTGCGAAGCGTAATTTTTTGAATGTGTTAAAAAAAACTGTGCTTTTGGGGAATGGGCACCAATCTGATTCTTAATTGTTTTATATTGTTTATTTGTGAGCAAAAGTACGCGGGCCGTATGCATCATACCGATGCGGCGTCGCAAACAGTCCGCCATACTGATAAGAATGTGTCGTTTTTTTGATGCGATGTTGGATTTCGTACACCAAGCTATAATTTTTGTGGAGAGCTAGATTTTAATTGTTTATCAACGAATATGAACATGCCATGCCGTTTCGGCGTCTCTGAGTATTCGCCATACTGACGCAAAGACGACATTTGGTGACGTGATGTCTATCATACGTGATTTTTTTTTCTGGCTCTCGGTCTATTAGGCGTATGGCAAAACATTTTGAGGAGCGCATTGCTAGCATCGAACAATGAACGTAACACTGCCTTTTGCCGCCGAATTGCGCACGTATTATGGAACTTTTCGGAATGGATTTCGATCGGAATTATTCCGTTTTCCCTAGAAAACACAACAGAAATCTAGGAAATGACTAAACAATTCCGATCAGGATTTATTCCGAAAAGTTCCATAATATGTGCCTTGCGCGGATGCACGCTCGTTCGCCAGATCTTTAATAATTAATTGCTCGTTAATAATTGCAAAAGAAAGTTGCAAAATGGTAGAGAACTTTTTTTATTCAGTTTAATTCGTTCTATTTACCCATGGTGTTACACCTATATTATAAGACACTGTGTATATGAAACGACGACATTCTATTAAAAAAATGATATCGATATATTTTACACAACTCTTTTTTGTACTCTACAACTCAAATCGTTTTTCAAATAGTTTTATTAAAAACTGAATGTTATATTATTTTGGATACTCATTTTATTTATGTGCCACTGCTAGTCATCATTAATAATCGCTGTTGAGACGAAACAATAAGAAAAAGTTGTTAAAAATTATTTAAGGACATAAAGCACGAATATTATTTTTTTTGTTTCAAAATTATTTATTCAGAAAACGAAGTCTTGAAAAATTTTACTTTATCCATTTTCTTATTCTTTTGTGTAAGATTCACTCTCATGTCCTATTTTTTCTGTTGTACCTTTTTACGAGACACTGTAAGTATTATAATTAAAAGACATTTAAACTAACTAACTTAAAGTTTAATTGGAAACATAGTATTAAGAATTAAGAGAGAAAAATAAGGTGTAATCTAAAAAGATTGAGAGATAAAATTGATACCTTAGTTATACCTAATATTGAATACTTAAGAAATACTTAATGAAGCTTTTGTGTATTCTTATGTTGTTGATGTCAATCTCGTAGGATTTTACGCGAGAATAACAAACGCGGATGAAATCCATAATAAAGTTTTCGAGTACGTGAAGGTTTTAGCGCGGCCTATGGTGCTCTATCAGCATGACCATCCCCTTTACTGGAGTCCCGCTTACGTAGGTGGAAAAGTAAGAAGTTAAATTTACACAAATAATTATTATATTAATTACATTAATTAATTCGTGTTTTACGGAATGTTTTTACAAATATAAGTAATTTCTCGTTGTATGTACGTAATAATTCTGCGGCGTTTCTACATTAATAACAATTGACCTTCAGAGCAGTAGATACGGCAGAGAAAATCGGGGCCAATTGATGACGTCTGTGACAGCTCCGATTTTAGATCGCCGGAATTATACGGTAATTATATTTTAATGTTAAGTGTATGTGAAGTAATATGCAAATAAAGTGTACTTCAGTTTTTATATTATCATTCTAAGGTGAAAACGGCTAATTTATTGGGTATTGTCGGTACCGATGTACTTGTCGAGGAGATTCAGAAACTCGTGCCGCCTTACAAGGTACAAATTAATTTGTTTTTCTCATCATTTTATTCATTGTACCAATAACTTGGCTTCAGAAAGACTCCCCTGCCGAAAATGTTCGATTAAAACCGATTAAAAAGATAGTAATCCGAATCGATCGGGATTTCTGCACCGAAAATACGGTATTAAAACCGATTAAAAATAGTCAAATCAAATTTAGTACGCTGCAGGCGGATTTGATATACATCCACTTAAATCCGAAATTTTACGATTTCATAACTATAATTAAATCGGTTTTAATGCGATGTAAATCTGTCGGAGGATGACAAAAGTAATCCGTTGCAATCCGAAATTCTATTTTACGAACATTTAAATCGGTTTTAATGCGATGTGAAAATGTCGGAGGATGAGAAAAGTAATCCGTTGCAATCCGAAATTCTATTTTACGAACATTTAAATCGGTTTTAATGCGATGTGAATCTGTCGGAGGATAACAATAAAAGTAATCCGTTGCTATTCGAAATTTCACGATTTTGCGGATTACATCGCGATAAACAATTAGATCTGTTTTAATGCAATTAATTTAGCTAGAATTTACCATAGTCAATCCATAGGCAAAAATAATTTTTTTAAATAAAAAATTCTATCATTTTGCATTGCAGATAAAGAGTAATTCGATTTTATGTAGTGTGAGTAGGATTTGCTGTTATCATGAGTCACAATAAAGCTGTTTAAAATAAAATCTTTATTTCTTTCTCAACTGCATAACACTTACAAAAGAAATACAATTTGAGCGTTAACCGCTTCAAGTGGTTATTATTTATTTAGGTATTAAATTTTTCAAATTAAAATTCCATCTTATTCTCAATTTTTTCAAAATAAACATAAAATTTTTCGCTATTAAAACATTAATATATTTAAAAGAACAAATTTTTCTGACCATTATGATGAATACATTTCGGGTGAGCAATCGTAAAGACGAGAATCTTGGTCATCCTCAACAACATTTACGTCTTCTTCCTCGCTTCGTTCTTCACTCTCTTCGCTGATTTTACTTTTCTTGCTTTTGTTTTTATCGCTGTTTTGCCGTCGCCTTTTCGAATTGCTGTCGGTGACTTTTTCATGCGAACTTTTTTTGAAATCAGCAAGTTTTTTCCCCACGTAGTAATAAATCGGTTATTTCGAAGTGTACTATGGACGAGAAAAAATGACTTTTAATGTGCACACTTTATTGCACATAGTGAAGTCGGTAAAAAAAACGGGTCCTTTGTGGTCGACTTCTACATTTCCTTTCGAGAGTAATATATATAAATTAAAACAATGTATGAATGGTCCAAACGGAATTGACCAGCAAATGTCGAAAAAGTCCTTGGAGATACTGCACTTTCTAACGGATAATGTAGATTACTGTGATATGATTCTGCCGTGTCTGACTACTACAGACATTTATTTCAAAATATAAACATTTATCAAAATTCGATACATCTGATGACAACAATGTCATATTCTTATTGGCAAATGCTATAGCGTAAAATGCGATGATAAAATGTATAAAGCATATAAAAAATGCATCGTCAGAGGCGTTGTATTTTATAGCCAGAGGTATCGCAAAGCGAAAAGAACGAACGATACAATAATTCAGTTACATTCAGGCGAATATGGTCAAATAATGCACATTATTCTATTAAATAATAAATGCCACATGCAAATATCAAAAATTACAATTAGTTCCAATAAACCGTTTAAAGTGTCGTACATGGATAGGATAGAATCAGAAGATTATGTACACAGCTCAATAGTTCCCATAAGCGATGTCAAAAGTAAGCTTATTCACATAGATGTTGGATATTGTAGATATTTATGCAAACCTCCGAATACATTTAAAATTCAATAATAAATAAAACTTTGTAATAAATACAATTTTGTTTCTTTATTTATATACACACAGTCAAATATAATTATAACAAAAATTTGATTTAATTGCATTATATCCGATTTTCTTTTTATCTGAAAAATCGGAGAATTTCAAATTCAAACGAATTACTGTTGCTTTATTACAGACTATATAAATTTGATTCTTATTGCATTCAAATCAATTTAGTTTTTATCCCCAAAATTGATAAATTTTGGATTAAACCGGATTACAAAATCAACTCAATTATTAAAATTGGATATTATTATAACGGATTGAAATTGCATACGCGCAATCGCAAAATTTCGAATTAAAACGGATTAATGTTGTCTTTCCTAGCAAATCGGATTCAGATGGATTACAACCGATTTTATTGAATCGGTGTTTTTGTAATTAAAACGGACTCATCTCTTGAAAAGAAATATACAAATTAGGCGGATTATTTTGGATTATATATCCATCCGATTATTAGTGTTTATTTTGGATTGACAACAATATGGATTAGAATGTAATGATTTCGGATTGGAAATAATCTGCAAAAGCAATATTAAAACCGATTCTGATTAGTTTGGAATTAAAATCGATTACTTTTTAATCCGGGCGCGGATTGAACCGATTAAAACCGATTAAAACCGATTAAAACGGATTTTGTCTTAATCGGTTTTAATCGAACATTTTCGGCAGGGTCGACTCTTTACAGTTTTTGTAGAATATTAATAATAATATTATAGAATTTCATCTTAAATGTAGATGAGGAGAAAGAGAGAGAGAAAAAATAAATTAAATATAAGGAATAATTTATCTTTAGAATACAAATTAGCGTATCGCAAAAAGAAAATTTACTTGATAAAAGCTAGCCTCGAAGTTAGTGCAATCGACGCTTACAGAAACTCGTGCCGCGAGTTTATATATATATTTTGCTCGTTGGAGTTAGTATATATCATATTATTAGTGCAATTGGCGCTTACTTATATATTTTGCTCGTTGATTTTGCTAGTATCATGTTACCATAATATACGTATTAATAACGTGTTTTTTACGTTACAGTTAGGAGTTAATGGATATTCGTTTATTGTTGACAATAATGGCAGAGTTCTGTATCATCCTGACCTGCGGCTTCTCGTGAGTATCAATAACGTATTTTATTCGCGAAAAACGATAACGTGTTCAAACTAGTTTCGCGAATATATTGTAATTTTGTCGCCAGCACACTTTTTCATTCTAGCATATATGTACATAAGACGAATAAATTTTCAAAACAATCTCTAAGTTCGACAAAATTAGAAGCTTATAATAAAAAAAGCCTATCAATCTCTTCTTTTTCTTTTTTCTTACCCTTTTTATCTTTATTTTTATATTTTTTTATGTGTTAAGAGAGACATGAATAATATCATAATATTACTTGAATGTTTCACGCAGCCTGGAAACACAGAAGTAAGTAAAAATCATTATATTGATGTGCTCAATCATTAAACGTACAGAGGGTAACGAAAGACGATTATAAATTTTTTTATTTTTAATAACTTTTTATTTTTCGCACTATCGACGTAATTTAGACCTCATTTTAGAATTAAAAGTGCCCTAATGGATATCAATAAGACATATATGGTTCCGTATAACGGTTCAAGATTCTGCGCATCGAAAACTTTGGAGTTTTCAAAGACTTTGGAGTTCACGCGAAAAAAATTAAATTCTCTTCTAAAGAAGAATTGATTTTAAAGTCTTCAGATGCAGATCAATGCAGATCCCGAAGGATCATTTTGTTTGGAGCTATTTGAAACGAAAGCTGTGAGGAAATAAACAAATTAAAGATACGACAGGTCTCAAACACGCCTTTAAAATAAATTTTGAAGAATTTCTTCAAGAATTGACCAATAAGGCTCTCCAAGCTCCACTGGCCTGAGCAATTATTAAAAATCTATAGGACAAAATGGAATTATATCGAAAAAAAACTGTTAAAAACAATTAATAAATAAAGAGTTATTAAAGATCGAGAGTGTTCAAAATCACGTTTTGTCACCCTGTTATAGAAATATAGTATATGCAGAACATCTAATAAAATTGGGACCAAATTGATACAGCGCATTATGAGGATTAAGCATATAAAAAAAGTTTATAAAAGACCTTGTCTGAGAATGCTTTATTAAGGAGTTGTGAGAAATCAATAATTCACAAGAGCGAAATACCGCGATAACATGTTAGACGACTGATATATCATCAATGTTTATAAGAATACCTATATACCACATGTACGCGCGCACGTACACACGAATAGATATTCTTATAACTTTTACAAACAGAATGTTCTATTTTAAAATACTAAACAATTCTGTCAAAATGACGGATTTCAAATTTCGGTAATTATGCATAAAAAGACCTCACCTGCCAATGACCTTGACCTTGACATATGTTGTCAAGGTCACTCTCCTGAGTGACCTTCAGAAGTTTTTAGCCGGCGGTCGTTATTCGTTAAAAAGTTATTAACAAAAAAAGTTTCGAAAATATAGCAGCTATTTTCAGTATTGGAAGGCATAAACGACTAACATTACGTTTTTTTTTAAAGCAGAGAATACTTTATTTTGCGAGAAAGTCGCTGCTTTACCAAAACACAACATTTAAAGCAGTAAATTGTTGATAAATTAAAGTCTTTTTGTTAATGCAGTGAATACTTTATTTCGCGAGAAAGTCGCTGCTTTACCAAAAAAAGAAATTACAGGATGAAATAATAGTATACATATATTATAATAATTATTACTTTATTAATAATTTTTACGCGGTTCAAAATTTAAATCCAACATTTCTTTGAAATTAGACACTGTAGCTGTAAACTCGACTATATACGTCGACTTTAATTTATCAACAATTTACTGCTTTAAGGTATTCTTTTCATGACACCAAAGTCTTAAGAATTAACTGATTTTTTGGTACAAGTAAGTTAAAATGCATATCTTTACGCCAGAAAAAAAATTAAACCACATTACCGAACATATTGTTACGCTCCGTTCGCTATTCGTGTCGCGCGTACTCACGAACGCGTCCGCGTACTCCGGGGGTCGCAGAAATAACCACACTCGTTATTATAAAAGAACTCGGATTTATTCAAACTCAGAACGGAATACAAGAGAGTACTTGGGAAACCGGACCGAACGATTCGAGTCACCAGATAAATCTGACTGGCGGTAATTAAATCAATAACTCTATGCGTCGCCGTTGTCAAGGGACGCGCTTCGGCTTGAAACTTCTGCGGAACGAAGCCAATTTCAGCCCACGAGAACGCGTCTCAGCACGGGCGAGCGGGCGCAACAATATAAAGAAGAATTATGACTTTGAAAATTCGATATTTTATATGTGACGTTATCGAAAAAGTTTATTTTCCACACTTCAATGTAATAATTTGTTTATCAAATAATTTAAGATATTAAATTGACGCATATTTAGAGGAAACAATATTAGAATCGATAGGCTTTAATTTACCTTTTTATTACCGTTATGTTGACGATATAATTATGCCGGTTCCACACGACAAAGCGCAATACATTCTGGATAACTTCAACAATTACCACGAAAGATTGAAGTTTACCATTGAATATGAAAAGGACCGTTCTTTAAGTTTTTTAGATTTACAACTACATATAGTTAATGACACTGTTGTTTTGGATTGGTACCATAAGGTCACATTCTCAGGCAGATACTTATCGTATTATTCAAACCATCCTGATTGCCATAAAATCGGCATAATATACGGGTTAGTCGACAGGGCCATACTATTATCCCACCCGGTTTTCCATTCTAAGAATTTAAAATTGTGCATCAATATTTTGAAAGACAACGGTTATCTTTTGGATTTGATCTTCAAAAGAATTAACATGAGATTAAATGCATTATTCAACGGTAAACTTAAGCATAACAATAGTGTTAATGCGCGCGATACAATTGATTTGGAAGACAATGTTTCGGTTGAAAATAGTAGAAAGATCATTGTAATACCGTTCATAAGCAATATTTCCGAAAAAAAACAGCTCATCTTTTTGACAAAAAAGAACATATAATTGGGTACAGAGTTCTTAATAAATTAAATAAATTCATAAAAAGAGATGCCAATGTATTGTGCTCGAACAATAATGTTATCTATAAGATCAACTGTAATGATTGTGATGCCTCCTATGTCGGGCAAACCAAACGACAACTAAAAACAAGAATTAACGAACACAAAAATAATTATAAGTTATATCCATCACGACATTCGGTTATCACGGAGCATATGTTAAATTCGGATCATACCTTTAATTGGAACAATCCTAAAATTTTAGATTTTGAAACAAATCATTATAAGCGACTCATCTCAGAAATGATATATATAAAGAAACAAAAAAATGGCATTAATTTCAACAAAGATACTGAGTTACTTGATGGTTCTTATTTTAGTATTTTAAGCGAACTTGCTAACAAGCCATAGGGACTTATTTATTGTCTGATTGACATCTGTTGTTGTTAGTCGAATACGAGGCAGCGATATAATACTCAGTCACGCATGAGATTTGGAACAGTATGTTACTTGAAATTAAAGCGCTAGTTTCCTATCGGTTATCAGTACGTATAAATTTAATAATCATACTTTACATAGTTGTTCATTACGGTTTCGGAAACATGTTTTCTATATTCATTTCCATTGTTACAGCTCAAACGCATTTTTCAACTTTTTATTGTTGACTCGTCATGTTTGACGTGCAGACTTCGCTGACTTGACTCGATGCATATTCCCATTGTCGACTGCGGAATAAATCATGGATTCGTCCAGACGTTTAAGCAAGTTTATGAAAATGCGGTTTGACTCTGATTATTTAATTAACAATTTCAAGATTATCCTCGGTTTCGCATCTTCCGACAAAATACCGTTTGCACAGCGATTATGACTTCATAAGATTATTACCGAATTTATTTGGATGGAGAAATGTGTGACTCTTGATTATTCGTGATTATTTATGATTAATTTATTGTAATTTGTTAGGCTGATGAAGGCACGGTGTTGCCGAAACGTCTTGTCAATATATTTGAAATTTTGTTATTCTTATTGCTTGTTATTGGTCGTTAACTTTGTCTTGTTAAGATATTAAATATTAACTGCGCTACATATTCGCTACACTCTATACTTTCGATAGTGCCGATAAAAATATCGAGTCACCGAATGTTTAAACAAAATATTTATGTTAAAAGTTGACTTGAAATGTGGTTTATAGATAAATATTTTTAATGGCGACTCACTACGGTTTATTATAAACTATTTATTATGTTTTAAAAAATAAATCTTGTCACATATTAATAAATCTTGTCACATATTTTGCATTGAATTTGGAAAATACTTGCAAGACCAAATAATTGTTCTGATTTAATATTTCTTAATGATAAAGGCATGTCACAAGCAGTACACTACAGTTCAGCTGCAAGCATTTTAATTTCTACAAGTCGACGTCCATTAAAAACTGGATAATTTGCAAAATCGGACTCCTTTACCAAAATATAAATTACAGTTACAATGCCAATTATCTTGTTCTTCCAGTTATTTAATTAATAATATTACCGTTTCTGTAACCTTACCTTATTCCCAGGTAGCAAGCACTCGTCATTTTGACGTCAATTGACGTCAAAATGACGAGTGCTTGCTACCTGGGTTGAATCTTTTCTTTATAGAATTGATAATATTTTGAGTGCGCTGCTTCACTTTTATTTTCACAAATTGTCCCTTATTTTTAATTTAATTTAATTTAATTTAATTTATTGCGATGCTTAGTGGGGTTACAGTTATGAAGAGTATAAGCAAATAAAAGAGCACGCAAATGGTAAAGTGTCAACTCGCGTTGTTTCTAAGCCTACCAATATAAAAAAAATAGAACATACAGAAAGATGAATTCGCTCACGGGAGTAAAAATTCTTGACACACATTAAAGCTTACATACTAAACACAATACGCAGATTTAACAATACTTAAAATTAAACAAAACTTACACACTACTTAAAATTAACAAAACTTACGCGAAGGTAGCACGTGAGCGCGTTGGTGGACTCGACACGTGCAAGCAATCATTGACACTCAGGTAGAGGTGCATTACTGGCAGTCGACAGGATGAAGGCGGACACAGCAGTACGAAACGAAGACATAGAGGACAAGGATTTTATGCTGGAGGGAAGGGCATTGAAATGTTTGACTGCGCAGTAGGAGAAAGAAGCGCGAAACTTTGCAGAGTGATGCGATGGAAAGGAAAGAAGGTCCGGGTAACGCGTATTCGGGGCATCACTGGTATGGAGCTCAGAGTTGAGATGCAAGAGACGCCGGAGGTAAGGAGGAGTATCAGAATGAAAGAGACGGAAAACCAGGCAACAGAGATGAAGTACAAAACGCTGTTGGATTTTTAGCCAGCAGGAGCGATAGTAGAGTGGGGATATGTGGTCGAACTTACGTACACCATAGGAGAAGCGGAGACATGAGTTTTGAATGTATTGGATACGATTTAGAAGTTGTTGGTTAAGTGCAGGAATATAGACGACGTCAGCGTAGTCGAAGAGGGAGATGACATGCGACTGTGATATATGAAGCTTTTGGGAGGTGGAAAGGATGTGCCGGAAAGGATAAAGAAGACGAAGGCGAGCAAAAGCAGCTCGACATTTTACGTCCACGTGATGTTTAAACGACCAGGAAGAGTCAATGTGAACACCGAGTATTTTGATTGAGGACGATAGAGGTATAGGCACAGAGTTTATTTTTGCCCACATTACTCCTCAATTTATGTTTCTTATCACTTATTATTATTATAAAATCTCTCATTGATAAAAAGAAAATGTCACAATATTTTTTTATTAATGAAATTGACACTTACATTGACACTTGTTATCAACTTCACATTTTACAATCGGCGCCCTGAAAGCGGAGCGTTGCCATATCGTTCTGACAGTAAAATTTACCGAAAAATGAAAAATTTCTAAATACACATAATATTTTCACTTTTTTCTTATAATTAAACATAATAATCAATTATAACTTGATTTTATAGAAGTTTAATGCAATATACAAGAGTTTGCTGAGGCCCTGCTTAAGCGCCTACAAATTACGCTCCTCCGTGAAAGGAATACCCACGGTCTTATATACAGGTCTAGCAACGAGCTCAAATTTTAGTGGTGGGGGGTGGTCGTCTTATTGAAGTGAAACCTAATTCGCTTCATGCGCCACGAGAGGCGCAACGATCGAAGGAAGTACGAGTGAGAGAGAGATAGAAACAGATTGTCAATCTCTTTCTAACAGCCTATATATGTCTGTCGCACCTCAATGCTTACCTCGTATTTATTACGATTGAAAAATGATATAAATCTCAAAATACAAAAAAACTTTTGATATAATTTTTCTATTAGCGAAATACAAAATCAATAAAATAATTAAGGTGGATATCTCGGATTTGTATAGAAATTTTCTTATACATTTTACTTTTGCTTTTTTATGTTAAATGTATTTTTATATTCCTTAATACAAATAAATATGTTATATAATTGTATTATATACAAAGAGTATAAAAAAACTTTTATTTGCAAAGAACAAAACATAATGTAATGTCTAATATTAATTTGAACGATAATAAATCTATATTATATTTGATATTAAGCGTTCGTATCGATATCAAAATATCAACACTATTTATTTAAATGATGTTAATATATATATATATATAATAGTATAGATATAAAAACATCATTTAATCTGAATTGATTATAATCTATATATATATATATATATATATATTTATTCAGATTATAATCTTAATAATTATACGTTGGATTTTTAAGATCCGGAATGCTTATAACAATCATATCAAAATCGAGTAATCGTCGAATTAAGCTCGAAGAACGTAGACAAAAAGAGTCATCGCACGAATATTTGTATCACCGTGAAACTTTTAAGAATTTGTTAGTTTTGACAATTTTCTTTTAGTCGCAGAAACTTTTGGATTTTTCACATTTTCTTGATAAGTATTTTGTCGCATCCTTAAACGTATGTAATACACTATCGCATACAATAAAATCTCAGAAGCATGCTCTGTGCAAGGAAAAGTAAAATTGTAAGAAGATAAAACTTCTTCAAGCACGCAATCAAAAACGTCTCGATGAGAGGCATATTTAGCAAAGCACAATTCTACGTGACGGATAAGATCGAAAAATCTTGAATTAGGATGAATCAGTCCACCTCGGGATTTCATGCTGACTAATTGCGATACCGCAGACGTGGAAGGGGAATCGGATCTCACAGCTCGTTGACAATTCGTGCATGTGCTGTATACTTTTAATACTTGTTTACACAAATAACCTGTTAATCAATGTAAACTTGTTAGATATTAGTGATGTTGATCATTTCCGCGTGAATATAGATATAGATGAGCCGTATTCTACAATGTTAACATGCTAAAAGCAGCGCATGCAATTGAAGGAGTTTTATTATTACACAAATCTTACAACTACCGGCGATTGTTAGTATTCTACAATGTTAACATGCTAAAAGCAGCGCATGCAATTGAAAGAGTTTATTACACAAATCTTACAAGCGGCGATTGTTAGTATTCTACAATGTTAACATGCTAAAAGCAGCGCATGCAATTGAAAGAGTTTATTACACAAATCTTACAAGCGGCGATTGTTAGTATTCTACAATGTTAACATGCTAAAAGCAGTGCATATATGTAATTGAAGAAGTTCATTATACAAATCTTACAAGCAGCGATTCTTATTATAATAGATACATACCTACGAATTATTAAAACGATTGTAAGCAGTTTAAGAGAAAAGTTTATGTTAAAGTAAAAAAACCTGTCACAAAATATATAATACAATCGAGGGTCTCGGATAGGGTAGAATCATGCTCAAGATTATTATTATAATTTATGATATCGTCCGCCTCCCAGTCGTGGTATTGTAAAATTTGGTCTAATTTTTCCTTAACACATTGTCGATATTCTGTACTCTTTCCCTTAGATTTCGGCCCGTAAATATCTTTCAGCTCCTGAAGCGAGATTAGAATTTGCGGCGAAGTCTGTTCGGAAACGGTGCAGTTTCCAAATTTAGGAGGTTTTATAATACTGTACACTGACAATATTTTGTACAGTTGCAAGAACGTCGGGCAACTGGGATGATCATTACATCCTGCAGCTTGTCGAATTGTGCCAAAAAATTTCTACAATAAAAATACATACAAACATAGGTTGTACATAGATGCAATGACATGCGCGCGCGTGGGCACGCACGCACATCATTATCAATAATGACCGGCACTTGTGGAGATTACACTTATTACATAATTTGTATCTCAAGTGTTGTGCGATTGTTCAAGTCAAGCATATGAATAAGTACTTATATATATTTCCGTGTTCTCCTATTTCAAGATTCTTCAGTCACGGTAAGTAACAAGTACTCAAGATAACAAATGTTGTATATTTTGTTAGCTTTTGCCAATAATTGATTTTCTTTTTCAGGTATTCTCCACTTTCGACAATCGCACAACGAGGTGAATATTTCTCTCCCCCTTCCGTCATTTTAAAATTCTTCAATTAAAGTAATTTTCTTTTCTTTGTCAGGTACATTTCAAATTCCAGGATTAAGCAAATAAGGTAAGTATATCTTCCCGCCCCATCATTGTAGAATTCTTCATTTACCGTAAGTGTAATGACTGGAAGACTATGACCCGTATTCATGGTCGGAGCATGTTTGATCGAGTAATTCACCTCATTCGGACAAGTATGGAAGTTTAATTACCTCCAAGTTATCCTGATTTACTTTCCCGGTTAGTAAATATTTAAAATCGTATTTTTCGATGAGATAAAGGCATAAATTGATCGTTGATTGTAGAGAGATTCGCAAAGCTTCAGACGTTTGTACAGTTAAAAATTCATCAGCCGTTATGTCACATTGTACTTTGGCAAGTTCCCACTCGTTTAACCATTGGAGCGCATCTTGTAATACCTGAAGATATAGTGAATCAGGTCATATTAAATCGGTTGAAAAGTATTTAATAAAGCATTACAGCTGTTCAATAATAATCATGTAATACTTGAAAGTCTTTGGTCTCTGGGGTCAAACCCTGATTCGGAGATTTCCGATTTAGCGCATCAAACATGTCGTTTATTCGAGTGCAGAACTTAATTGTTTCTTCACATTCGGCGAGAGATTTGATTCCACGTGATAAATAAAAAGCCAAACCTTGTGCAACAGACTGACTAAAAATCTACAAATGTGCAAATGTGTAACGATTTATTTACCATGAAATTTATACAATATAAATATTATAGTATATATAATTAAAGAAGAAATACCTGAGTCGCGAGTCGAAAACGCATTTTCGAGGCGGTATCCAATATAACATGTCTTTGTGTTATTTTAGGACAAGCCCTGGCATTTCCTGGATATTTACTGTCCAGATTGAATAAGATCTTGAAGTAGTCCCAACGTATGTACTTATCCGACGATTTTATCTGCAAAAATGTTTAGTAAAAATATTTATTTATTGTTTTCGATATACTCTGTACCGTTTATTCATGCAAGACTGCTCTCATTCGTGTATATTATAATTTAAACAGAGTTTATTTTCGTAGACAGAAATTCAATTACAGATTTTTTAAATTACTGTAGACATGTAACTATAATTCAGTAGACAGCATTTATTGCATAAATTAATTAATTTTTTTCAGATATATAAATTATTTTCCTGTTTTCCAGGATGCCGTAAATTAGGTATTTTTCTTTTATTCCTTTATTTTGGAGTTCATCAATCGAGGTAAGTCATAATTTGAAACAAATAACTTTAATTTACTAATTAAATAAATTTTCCTCATATTTTTTTCAGGTATTTTCTGGATGTAACAAACTGTTTTTTTTTTACCCTCCAATTTCGGGGATGCATCTATTATCATAGTAAAGCGCGTATGCAGTTACTCTTTCAGGTACGACTTTGTAAAGCGTAAGCGGATCTAATTTATAATTTATAATAATTTATAATTATAATATTTATTTGAAACTTACCCGCAATTGTCTTTTATTATACAGCCGGTTTCGAATATTTTTGCTGACGTGAGGTATATCAGAAAAAGCGAATACCTTCCGGTTATCATCGATAGGATGTGTAAACCATGTTTTTGTGCAATCCATTGTACCTGAGACGCCCAACAGAGACCACATCTTTGCATTTGTTGCCGCACCATCAGCGATAACACCGTGTATCATTGCTCCACTGTTTTCCAGGTAAGTTATACCTTTTAATACCAATTTGGCGAGTTCTTCGCCCTTGACTGGATTTTTTGAAGCAAATACAGCAATTGGTTGAGTGTACGAAGATGCCAAAGATTGAAACATAAGCACAAGACCGTGCGTAGCTTGATCTTGAATGTCCGTAGACTGCGGCTTTTGTTGACCAAAGTCTGTTAACCCAACGTAAGTTAGGTTTTTCGAACAGACTGCCAGAGACTTTCTTAAATGGATTTCATCCAATAAAAGTATACCATGTCGCTCCAAAGGTGTTTTATCCTCGAAATGCTTCTTTAATAATTGCTGAAACTGTTCGTCAAAGCCGCATTTCATGTCTATCAGTGACCAATAGCTGCGTACTGTTCTTATATAAGGCAATGGTAAAACATTATTTTTCCGAAGAAACTCATAATAACTTGGCGAGCGTATATTCATCATCATGCACAACATTATCCATTCTTCAGAGTAACAACGATTCTTCGTGTCTCTCTTCGACGCAGCAGAGATAATTTCTTTTAGCGCTGTACGTTGTGCAGCTGAGATGTTTAATTTCGAACACTTTTCGTCCAACGTTTCGGCACGAATAGAAGCAATTTCGCTGGCTTTCTCTTTCAATGATTGAGTTAGTAATTGTATACGCCGCTTGGCTCTGTTTTTTGCACGTTTTTCACGAAACATTTTCTTCTGTAAAGCAATGAGTTTCTTGTTATCGATAGGATTTGACGCTCGAAGTACACGTTTTACTGTTTTAATTGTTTTCGACCTCGCTTCTTTCTGGATTATTTGTTGTCGCATTTTTATACAGTGATCACATCTTTTACGTTTTGTGATCATAGTGCAGTCCTTGTGACGCCATCGGTTAACGTATTCTCTGAATACATTATCACTTGGCAAAAAAAGAACGTTAATGGCACCCAGACCATTGCACAGATTCCTATTTTGGAACAATTTCAAATATTGTGGTAGCAATGTTATATCGTCTAAAATTTCACTAAGATTATTTTCTTTTGTAGCGACAGCACGCCCGTAAACGTAGTGACGAAGTGTTCTATCACTGTCGATCACTATGTTTCTTTCTGTTACTGGACTTCTCACGGCGTTTTCGACTTTCATTACAGTGTACGAGAAAACAAAGGTCGAGCCTTTCTCTGTATTCATCTCGGAAAAACTCCAACATTTCGGTATTGTGATGGAAGACTTCTCACCGCTGATGATATTAGTGTTAACTCCGGAAACTAAATAGACAAAAATATTTTACACTGCAGATGGTAATATGCTCGCTTAATATTTAAGTTTTATGTCTTACTAGTTGGTTACCCGGGCTTCGCCCCAGAGGACATATGTAATAAAACACGCAAATAGTCTCTCTCTCTCTCTCTCTCTCTCTCTCTCTTCTCTCTCTCTCTCTCTCTCTCTCTCTCTCTCTCTCTCTCTCTCTCTCTCTCTCTCTCTCTCTCTTACTAAACTACTCAAAAAACTGTACACTCTATAGCACTCCCCGGAAAATTCTACCCCTGTTTCATATATAACTCTTTAAGATTCGGTTGAAAATTGTAGATTTGCATAGCGGACAAACATACAAACATACAAACATACAAACATACAAACATACAAACATACATACATTCATTTATATATATATATAGAGATTATTTTTATAAATTAACATTACTTACAAACGCCCATAGTCATTTTTGAAATAATATCAATCTCGCCACACATATCAAGATTTTCTGACCAATCCTGAAGTTGTTTAATCGAATCAATACTGGCTGCTTTCATCAGTGCAGGAACCTCGAATTCAAGCTTATTCATGTGTGTGCTATCTACATTAACTACATTTGTCACTGAAAAGTCATTATTCATCAATCATATATTATTTATCGTGTGTATTATTAATCTGTACAAAATTACCTTTTTTAAAAAAAAGGTAAAGAAAGGCGCCAAGTACACGCATAGTAGTGTGTATGTTGTTACCTCGAAAAAAAAAACAGTGGTAGTATTATACCTCACAAAAATCTAAGTAACAAGTGATAGACGTAATTTTTATATTTCGAAAAATCTCAAAAAAATCTAAGTAGTATTTTTATTTCTAAAAAATTATTACTCAAGTGATTATTTTACAATTACAAAAAAGAAATGATATCTCTTTTTAAATTACAGCGCCAATTACAGAGAACATTTTTCGAGATCGAGGTATAATATTACCACACTGCTTTTCTTCAATTAGAATAAAAGATTGAATCATGAAGAATTACACAGAGGTAACAGTACAAAATACAAATATTTTATTAAAATATTTAAACCCAACAAGGGAATACAAGGTGTTTAAATACAAAGTTTATATATGTATTTTAAAAGATTTAATCGCATCGCAAAGAATTACAGAGGTAACAGTACAGAAAACAAAAATATTTTATTCAAATACATAAATTTTTCTTGTCAAAAGACTTGGCGCTGCTAGACCTCAAAATTAGGTCAGCCTGGTGTGTATGTGCGAGCAAGTGAATGTGGGTGATGTGTGTGTGTGTGTGTGTGTGTGTGTGTGTGTGTGTGTGTGTGTGTGTGACGGTGAATAATGCGGCTTATGATTAAGTATAGGATAAGTTTATATTTTTAAAGCGATTAAAATTAAGTATAGAATAAGTATAGAATAAGTAATATTTACATTTGTAAAAGGTCTCTCTTTCTCTCGAATAATGCGGCTTATGATTAAGTATAGGATAAAAGGTGTCTCTCTCTCTCTTTCTCTCTCTAGCAGCGCCAAGTTTTTTGACAAGAAAAATTTATGTATTTGAATAAAATATTTTTATTTTTTGTACTGTTACCTCTGTAATTCTTTGCGATGCGATTAAATCTTTTAAAATACATATATAAACTTTGTATTTAAATACCTTGTATTCCCTTGTTGGGTTTAAATATTTTAATAAAATATTTGTATTTTGTACTGTTACCTCTGTGTAATTCTTCATGATTCAATCTTTTATTCTAATTGAAGAAAAGCAGTGTGGTAATATTATACCTCGATCTCGAAAAATGTTCTCTGTAATTGGCGCTGTAATTTAAAAAGAGATATCATTTCTTTTTTGTAATTGTAAAATAATCACTTGAGTAATAATTTTTTAGAAATAAAAATACTACTGCTTAGGTTTTTTCGAGATTTTTCGAAATATAAAAATTACGTCTATCACTTGTTACTTAGATTTTTGTGGGGTATAATACTACCACTGTTTTTTTTTCGAGGTAACAACATACACACTACTATGCGTGTACTTGGCGCCTTTCTTTACCTTTTTTTTAAAAAAGGTAATTTTGTACAGATATCACGCTTTTTTGTAGTATTACGCATTGTATAAACTATATGTACAGAGTGTTATTTCGAGGTATTAATAATACGACATAATCTTTTTAATCATGAAACTTACAAACTAACGGAAAAAGATTCGTATCCTAAATGCTAATAATTTTTTTAATAATACTAAAAATATATAAATAAAAATATATATAATATCTTAATAATAACATAATTAATGATATACAAGAGCTTTTGTCGCGCATATCGATTTTCAATAATGAATAGATATTGTAACAAATACGTTTTACGTTCATTCAAAAACAAATTATGTGTACACATAATAAAAATTGTATGAATTAAAATTATGTGTATACACATAATAAAAATGCGGAATTATTTTTATGTCAGACATAATTTTAATTCATCCAATTTTTATTCTAGACATAATTTTAATTTGTCCAGTTTTTATTATGTCTAGACATAATTTTAATTCAACGAATTTTTATTATGTCATGACATAATTTTAGTTCTGCCGCTAGGAAATTTTTAAGTCGATTCTTATGAATCAAGCTTGAATTCGATGTCTAGGTATCCCAGGTTGCCGATAACGGGTTACAAATAATGCGCTCCATAGTTTTCGGTGTCCAGGTGTAATAATACGTTGAATTCGATGTCTAGGTGTCCCACGTTGCCGATGACGAGATCCACATAGTGCGCTCCGTAGTTTTCGGTGTCTACGTGTATTAATACCTCAAATTTGATATTTACGTGTCCTACATTCGGATTTAAAGTTATTAATACACCTAGTCACCAAAAACTACGGAGCGCACTATGTGGATCCCGTCATCGGCAACCTGGGACACGTGGACATCGAATTTAAGGAATTAATACACGTAGACACCGAAAACTACGGAGCTCACTATCTAGACATCGTCATCGGCAACCTGGGACACCTAGAAATCGAATTCAAGGTATTAATACACGTTGTGACGTGACATTTGTCACGTCCTCCGTCCGGACGGTAGCTCGGCCGAGGGGAAGGTCAGGGATGGCGCCTCGACTCGAGTCGAGGGAGGGCTACTCGCGTTAACTAACCTTTTTGCGCTAAGTTTCGTAGGAATGACAGGTGGTGCCGGAGCAGGGGATCACCCACCGAATGTAACGACAATAGTCGCGACGAGGGAAGAACGGGCGCTCGGAGGACGTACGGCGGAGTGGTCGACCGACGGGCGGGCTACCGGGACCTACCGCGGGAAAAGCGCCAGGGATGTCTCGCACAGCAACACGGCCCCGCCGCAGCATATACACGGGTGCACCACCGCGACTGCAGCGCGGGTGGACGACCTACACACTTCACCTGACGGCGCCCAGAGGGCCGAGCGGCGCCGCCACGGCCTGGCCAGCCGGGCGGGAAAACCGCGAGGGGCCCCGGCACACGCAATAGCCGACTCAAATGGGCCGCGGGAAAATGGCGGAAAATCGTCTGCAACGTCGCGAACAGGGCGACACACACGACCAATCGGCGGGGCGGAAGGACTGCGAGCTTGAGGGCGCGCGCCGCGGGGGCCCAGCGTAGTCCCGCCAGGCCGACCGCTCCTCACTGTCGATCGGGACGCGGACGAGGAGCCACCCCAGGACGAGCGCCCCGACGCCGCCGAGCCGCAGCAAGCAGCTAATACTGTAAGATCTCCACTCCGGTGCTACCAAGTAATTGAGAGCTCGATCTCGGTCGCGACCCGGCGCCAGTAAATGTACATACCGATTCGATTACCGGGTAAATCAGTTGGATTGCGTTTCGCCTTTGGGTACCGGCTCCCGCCGTCGTGGGTGCCGGGTAGCTTATCGCGGCTATTTGTCGGAACCGCGGGCACGTGGCCGGCCGAGATCGCAGCCAAGAATATTTCTGAAGGCCCTCCTCGAAGCTTACGCGATCGACAGTCAATTCGCGGTAATTGTGGCGTATATTTTGTGAATCGTGGGCGGAAGCGTACCGCGGGCGGTGCGCTCCCTCGGATATTGTGTTTAGCGTTGCGTGTTCGTGAGCATTAGGGCTTGTTGTACGTGGAAACATACGGTGCGCGTCGCGAGAGATCGCACCGGGCATCTTACGGTGGATTGAGAGCATCGCGGATATCTTGCGCCGCGTGCGCGGGCAAATATCGTCGCACGTGCTCGAGGAAGAATCTCGCGAGCACATTACCGTGTAGCGTTGCGTACTTGTGGGCTCATGCCGCGGGCATTTGGTCGTGCGTATGAGGATCGGTTATGTCGTGCGTATGAGGATCGGTTATGTCGTGCGTGTGGGAATCATTTATGTCGTGTGTGTGAGGATCGTTGTGCACTCGAGATCTGGGGATTCAGGCCTAGGCGGATTGACGACATCGCGTGGTCGCGTTTATACGATTCGGAGTTGCTGAGTTCGCCCGAGGGCTCTCCCCGCGAGGGGAGTCTCGCGAACGTGAAAATCACGCACCCCGGGCGTGCGCTAACCGGCGATTCGATTACCGCGCGGGTACCGACCGTTCGAGCGAATCCGGCCTTGGCTCCCCGCTATGATTTATATGTTTTCATTGTGAAATATATCTGGTTATTCTTGTACACTGCCGAGCTTTATTTTGAGTGTCGGTTGCGTCACGCTCCTTCTCCACCTTCACCCTTATCGCGCGGATCCGCGCCCTGAGCCCGCTGGGTGGCTATCGAGGCGGACGTTGCAGAGACGTGGTGCGCGTCTATAATCGCACCTGGCGCCCAATCGAGAATGTATCGCCCAAGACCTAAGATACGGGAATCACGGTAAGAACTTTGACTTTGGCATCCCCTCGGAGCTATCGTCGGACGGTAGGGCAATCCAATTGCAACCGCGCTCCTTCGGCTAGCGAGACCGAGGGAAATCGGGTTGCAACGTAGACACCGAAAACTACCGAGCTCATTATCTAGACATCGTCATCGGCAACCTGGGACACCTAGACATCGCATTCAACGTATTATTACACCTGGACACCGAAAACTACGGAGCTCACTATCTAGACATCGTCATCGGCAACCTGGGACACCTAGACATTGCATTCAACGTACGATTACACCTAGACATCGAAAACTATGAAGCGCATTATCTGGATCCCGTCATCGGCAACCTGGGACACGTGGACATCGAATTCAAGGTATTAATACACATAGACACCGAAAACTACGGAGCGCACTATGTGGACCTCGTCATCGGCAACCTAGAACACGTAGACATTGAATTCAACGTATTATTACACATGGACACCGAAAACTACGAAGCGCATTATGTGGACCTCGTCATCGGCAACCTGGGACACCTAGAAATCGAATTCAAGGTATTAATACACGTAGACACCGAAAACTACGGAGCTCACTATCTAGACATCGTCATCGGCAACCTGGGACACCTAGACGTCGCATTCAACGTACGATTACACCTGGACACCGAAAACTATGAAGCGCACTATCTGGATCCCGTCATCGGCAACCTGGAACACGTGGACATCGAATTCAAGGTATTAATACACGTAGACACCGAAAACTACGGAGCGCACTATGTGGACCTCGTCATCGGCAACCTGGAACACGTAGACATCAAATTCAACGTATTATTACACCTGGACACCGAAAACTATGAAGCGCACTATCTGTATCTCGTCATCGGCAACCTGGGATACCTAAACATCGAATTCAAGCTTGATTCATAAGAATCAATATATATTATATATATACTTAATTTAACTAAATAGAAATCTTTCTTCTGACCGATAAGTTTATCGACCTTTAATAATTTACCTACTAGATCGTTCGAAATACGCGCGCGATATCGAAACTGGCGATACCTGCGCCGCCAGTGTCGAAAAAGTGAAAGTGACATTTTCTCTGATCACGTGATTATCTGATCACGTGATATATACATCGCAGCGTTAGGAGAAGTATCTTAAAAATAAATTTTCCCATTTGGACTTTGCGTCGCAATATCTCCGCTCGTAGGGCACGTAGCGGAATATTATGAGAGAGACCCCCCCCTAATTGGACCCCAAGCTATCGATCAAGCCTACTTAGAACTTGATCCGTTCACTCATTATATGAGATCTCAACATCTCGGGTACTCGCAACTCGTGCGTTCGCGTAAAAGAGTCACGGTGCGGTCTCGCTTCGCGTGTACTTGGCGCGAGACACTACCGTGTCTCTTGATTTAATATTTTTTGTGATATAGGTTTCATCATCCTGGCTCATCGTGCACATATTCTTTAAGGTAAGTAATTTTGACATTAGATGCTTTCCATTTACATCAAAACTCAGATAAATCTCACTTCTGTCTTTCTTTAACATGAATGTTGAAAAAAGACAGAGGTGAGATTTATCTGAGTTTTGATGTAAATGGAAAGCATCTATTATCATGATTCCTAATTTTGTTATTTTATTTTAGATCTTGCTTTGCTTAGGATAAATGGCATAACTGGATTTACTTTGCACTATAATGAAAGACATGCATGGACATATATATGTAATTTCTATAGATACGCTTATAAATCTGACAAACTGCACAGGATTGAATCAAACGAACACTATGGTAGATACATACTTTCTATATGAGACAATTCCTTGATATGTTCATTGATAGATTTAAAAGCAGGGCAGTCTTGATCTTTGTTTGTGACTTCTGTAGCATCAGCAAGATAATTCATTGGAGTATTTACATCAGGGACTTCAACAATTGAAGAATTTTTCATTGCAGAATCAGTGGAGTAAATGGAAGAAGATTCAACTATAGAACAGGAGCTGTCCTCAGCATTGAACTGTTCGTTGAACGAAGAATCCGCAGTGACAGCAAGGTCATTAACAATGTCTTGACTGGAGCTGATATATGGAGGCGCGCAATCATTGTCAAAAATTGATGGGACAGCGGACGTATCGAGTCGAGGTCTCTTATATGGGGCCTTAAAATAAACACATAATGCATTAAAATAACACTATTTACAATTCCAAATTTATAATTGTAAGAACAAAACTTGGAAAAAACAGAATAGTATAGTATGATAAATAAAACTATTTAACGTTAACGCTACAAATAAGTGAGGCAAATAAACTTACTTCAGCAACAATCTGACCATTTGAATCCCGTTTAATCCACTTTCTGTGGATGTATCGCTCTTCAAAATGCTTTTCACAAACAAACTGCGATTCCTTGAGTGTAACGATACCCGGAATTGCGGCTAACCATTTTTTGCGTTGTACGGTGTTCGATGGCACTTTAAAAGTGGAACATTTCTTGGATGTTTTATAGCCTGTTCGGCATTGCGGCACAATACACCCTTTCGTCATAATTTCAAATAAGGTATGCGAATAACAAGACTAAAGGAAAACGTTTTAGTAGGTAGTTAAGGAATATGGGCTGAGCACATGTAGGAACATGAATCGCAGCATATCGGTTTTAAGGTTATAAGTCGCATTTCTCTCGATCGTTGCGACGTTTCGTGGCCACGGAGCGAATTCAAAATTACGTCAGTAAGAGGACCTACCCCCACCACCATCGTTGCTAGACCTGTATAGAAGACCGTGGGAATACCTTTTAAATGTTGTGTTTTGGTAAAGCAACTTTCACGCGAAACGAGATATTCTCTACTTAAAGTAGTTGTGTCGCAGAACCCATTTTCATAGGAATCTTAAAATTTGAATAGCATATTAATGTAAACACGCTCTACAAACACGTGCAAGTAAAAAAAGGTTGACTATACCAAAGTTGAAATAATGGAAATCAAACTTAGCACTTTTTACATGTATCGTAGGACGAAAACAGCTTCCCATATCACGTTTGTAATTGTAGCGATCAAACTACTCATACGATTTTGATGAAAAACAAAGAGATAACAAAAGAGACTTGTAAAAATATTCTTACAAAAGTACAAGACCCTTGTCTATCTAATTTTGAAGCATGCAATCGCTACGCAAAGTACACAATTTCTTATAGCGGTGGACGCATACGACAGCTAACCTGTAAAGATCTGGCAACACTGCAAATGAAGGTAGTTCAGATTGCCTATATCCTATTCTATACCGTACTAATTTATTTTATTATAATAGGTAAAATAATAGGTATTGTATGTAGAACTATAAATTTATTTATTAATGTTGAGCACAACAAATATAACGTACTATAAGTAATATATACATCGTACTTTCAAAATTGAATTTAAACCAAGTCGTCTTTCGTTTATTACATTTTTAAGTGAAAGATCTTTTTCACAGTAACAGCAAGTTAGATTTTTGGCAAGCTCGGACACTTCTACAATACGTCTTCCAACACATAAATGATTGTCTTCTTGACAGGGCTTTTTCTTTTTTTTCGCTTCAGACATTGCCGCTAAAGCTTTAAGTCTTTTCTTCAATACTTTTTCTTTCATTAATCTTCCTTTGTAACGTACAACAGACATTTTCGCTTATATTTCTTTTAATTCAAAATAACCTCAATTGCATAATATCAATAACGCGAACATCGCGAGCTAACTTCAATGGTATACTGACATTTCTGACGCGAGTCGCGAGCATACAGTGTTTCCAGATTGGTAAGACCATACAGGATTGGTTGAAAACGGTACAGCTTTTGTTAGTCAAAAGTTTTACACAGATAAGTAGAGTTTTCCGTACATTATCGTATGCAGTGTGATAATTATTTTTTACTAATACTGTCGCGACAAAACTACCTTAAAAAAAAAAGGACGTAATATTGGTCGTTTATGCCTGTCAATACTGAATATAGCTGCTATTTTTTCGAAACTTTTTTTGTTAATAAACTTTTTAACGAATAACGACCGCCGGCTAAAAACTTTTAAAGGTTACTCAGAAGGGTGACCTTGACAACATATGTCAAGGTCAAGGTCATTGGCAGGTGAGGTCTTTTTATGCATCATTACCCAAATTTCTTGTTTTAAATTATAGTAATTATTAAAGTGCTTTTGTTGGATTTATGTTAACTTTTGTCGAGATAAAAAATGATATATGTGAATTTATACTTTCCATCAATCACTCTAATTTTGTTCACGCGCGCGCGCACACAAAAGGTAATGTTCTATTGAAAAGAATTTAAAAAAATATACGTTTCTTTTTCAGTACGATGAAACGTTGAAACCTTCGTATATAAGTGTAGATCTATCGGAAGTTGAACTCGCAGAATACGATGGCCCTTTGGCTCTCCCGAACAACTCGCTTCTACTCGATGTAAGTGCGACATTTTTGTTATTTTATCATTAATTTTTTTATAATGTCTAATGTTGCAATAGTGATTTTTGATAATGTTATTCTTTTTAGCTGAGACGCGACATGATTGATCAAAAAGAAGGAGAAACGGACTTTACAATCAAAATACATTATGACGATATGGTAAGTTATTATTTAAAAAAGCAATTACGAGCTTAATATCATAATCGTAGAGATGATATAATTTCTGTTTTATTACGCGATGCTTTGTTGATTTGCAGAAAAGAGTTACGATTAGACGGCATAACTATTTTTACAAGCCGATCGAGGGTACCCCGTTTTCTTTAGGCTTGGCCCTACCGGAAGGCTACGGCATGTTCGAATTACGGGCTGAGCAAGAAATCAAGCTCGCCATCGTAAATGGTAAATTTCTCATTACAATTACGCGTGTTAATTTAAAATGATAGAGGAAAACCGGCGCGTTCTTGATAACGTCGAATTCTGTGCGAATTTATCATGTTGCGTTGCAGTAACGGAGTATTTCAAGGGAGGCAACTGGAAAGTGCATCCCGATTGGATTTACTGCGAATATAATTCGGCTTCCGATAAGTTCTTTTCCTCCCCGGAGGAACGCGTCCTGCACTTCCTGGCACGGACGCGCCGACCGGGATGGAAATGGATGTCCTTGAGAGCAAGGAGTCCCAGCTCGCATCACAAACAGGCGAGCAAACCGGATAAAGATTCTTATTATTGTAAGTACACACACGTCATATTAATTTAACGTCTTAAGGCTACATTTTTGGTTGCAAGCGCTCAAAAATAGGAGATTTTTCGGAATTTTGTTTAAAGAAACTCTTGACTTGATCAATTTTTTGTTTGTATAGGCTTGTTTATTAACATTTTAATGTAAGATATAATTTTTTTTAAATTGATTTATTGAAACTTCCGTTTGTAAATTTTCTTTTTACGAGTTGCCTCAAAAAATCTTTTTCTCTATGGCGACCATTCTAACTAGTCTCTGGGTAATCTGAAACAAAAAATTAAAATAAAATATAATTTTTACATGTATGGCTATCGCGTGAACTAAAATGAAATGGAAAAAAAAGAATAGAAAGTAACAAAAAGTGTTGTTCCGAACAAGAAACATCGATTTTTCGAAAAAATTGGCCATATTTCTGCAATAATAAAGAAAGTACAAGCTGTAATAAAATAATTCTAGTTTATGCCAGAAAGAGACTTGTGTTCTATATTTCCTGAAGAAGTTAATCGGACTATCCGAGATATCGTGGTCGTTAGGTGAAAAAATGTTGTTTCGAGAAAAACGTTTAACCTTTAAATGCCACACGTCTGAAAAATCTCGTAAATGACACATGGGGTCTAAAAGACCCCAGCATGAAAAATGTCTCCTTACTCATTGATTTTTTTATATTTAGTTATGAAAATTATTTTTAATGTTGTTCAAGGCTTAGAAAAGAGAATAAAATGCTTACATTGTTAAAATTTCAATTTCAACATAGTATAAAAAATTACACAGTTTTTCAATGTTCATATCGGATAGATGTTATATATTGCCAATTACGGTCGATTTAAATTACTTAAGTGTTATAAAAAATTAAGTAAACTGAGTACTGCTAATACAAGCAGGTAGGTCAATCACTCAACTATCATCAGAGGGAGCATGAGCTCCATTTTTGGCGGAAACATTTGAAAATATATAATTGTAAAGGGTCTGGGGTCCGCTGGACCCCGTGTGGCATTTAAGGGTTAAACGGTTTAAAATTTTAAGTACAGTTAACTATAAAATTTCAAGTACTTACAGCTGTTTTGCACTAGTTAGCTATTCCTGGGACCATAAATTAAATCTTCTTCTTTTTCATAAAAGTGTTATTGATCATCATCCTTTTGTGGGATTCGAGCCTCTTTAGTACTTTATTAGGCGGACACTGTCTTCAACCGCTGGCTGTTGCGAGAATCAGCAAATAATTTGGCTTGCAGACCAATAGTTAACATTTATTGTTGTCAATGAGAATTGCATTGAATTCTTCATTAAAAATCTCGGCGTCATAGATACGCAGCAATTTTAATTGTTTTGGAACCACAATGAAGATGCTTAGGCGCGATATGCCAAATTGTAAAATTTAAATTCTTGTTGTATTTTGCACTTACACACACAAGTACAGAAGACATTGAAATGCTGTCCTCTTTACATCTAAAGATCTGTCCCAACCCGAATCGAATCCGAAGAAATGCGTTACGCGTTTCGTTTATTTCTATCTGCGCATCTGTCAGATAAACGGTTTCTAGTCTAGCAAGTTTTTAAAATTTCAACATAATATTTCAAGGATATATTTTAAAAACTTTAACTTTCAAAATATGAAATTGATTTTTTTTTATCTGACAACCGAAAATGTAGCCTTGATAAGTCAAAGATTTGTGAAAAATAATGCATAAAACGATTTATTATATTAAGAACGTTGCACATTTTATCGATTCGTCGGATAGTAAAACGATGAGATATCAATTAAAATATATTTTTCAATTTATTTAAAGTGTAATGTTTACAAGGAAGGTCTGCAGAATGTAGTAAATAGCATTTTAGGGAAAAGATTTCATGGAAAAAATCAATATCATGCTCAGTTGCACATTGTATGTACATACGTGGGGAGCAGAAATGAGTTCCGTTATCCGGTGAGCTACGGTGCAGAACGGTGCAGGCGAGCGCGCTACGTTACCGTCCTACTTACAGCGCGGTCGATAAAAGGTTCAAATACAGAACCGCGAACGCGTAAAAAATGGTCAGTCACGCTGTATTGCTCGCGCGCGTGCATTTGATTAAAAAAACATTTTTAATACAATTTGATACACACAATTAATATTTATTACATACAATATAACAATCATAGGTGATTATGTAATTATAATTGTATTGTGCCATGCATCTGCAACTATCATTCCACCGACTAAGTATGTGTTTACTGGAATAATATAATTATAGATAATATGATAATTATAATTACAACATAATTACCTATAATTATTCTATTGTTATAAAAAATTGTTTCGCGATATTTTATAATTTTTACGATGTCGCATTATTTTCCGTATTTTATTTATAAGTAAATAAAATATTAAAATTAAAAGCTAAGTATAATGTTACGGCCGATATTCCGAGCAATATTAGGGTATTAATAAAAAGCTATATATATAAATTATAATTATTGAGTCAACGTTTCGACCTACTTTTGGTCTTTCTCAGGGCATTACATTCAAACTTACACAAGTAATATAAATAAAAATAATAATAACTGTTAGAGTTCACATTATCAACACTGAAAATTATAGTCATCACCGATGGAACGATTACGACACGCAAAAGAAATAAGGTCAAAGCCAACTTCGAATTAAACGCCGTCACAGGCCACATAATTACAATAATTGTTACCGATTACAATAAATCCTGATCTGAGTTGCAGCTGACGGAGATGCTAATTTCGTGCATTTTCTGTATATTTTAAAAGGGGCAGTCCCCTCTGTATGATCCTGCCTGTATCAGCCATGCTCAACGTCGGAAATTGTCATGTCCGATATTAAATGGTGTATATGAAGTTGGCATATCAATTGTCAGCATATAAAAAAATGTAGAGTTATTCTCTTTGCATACAACCGAGTTCTATAGTTCCTGATAAATTTTAACAATAGTTCCGGTCATTTAATATAAATAAACGGAAGTTGAGAAATGATATGCTAACTTCCCGCAAAATCAGCATATCATATAATTTTTTCGAAAATTACTCCAATGAATTTTATAGTTTTTGACGAATTCTATAGTTTTATAACATAGTTCTGACTATTAACTATCTCTAAATAATTATTTACAATTATTTTATCAGCATATCACTCGTGCTACGGTGATATGCTATATGCTTCTGTGATAAGTTCTAGGCTCGCTCGAGGTTTTAAATAATAGTTCTAAACTCCCTGACGATAGTTCCGTACAGTTCTTACCACTGGCTAGCTTTAAATAACTATTAACAATTATTATCAGCATATACACTCGTGCTACGGTGATATATGCTATGCTTCTGCAATAAGTTCTAGGCTTGTTCGAGGTTTTAAGCAATAGTTTTAAACTCCCTGACGATAGTTCCGTACAGTTCTGACCACTGGCTAGCTTTAAATAATTATTTACAATTATTATTAGCATATCACTCGTGCTACGGTGATATGCTTCTGCGATAATTGATATGCTGATAATAATTGTAAATAATTATTTAGAGATAGTCAATGGTCAGAAATATGTTATAGAACTATAGAACTCGTCAAAAACTGTAAAATTCATTGGAGTAATTTTCGAAAAAATTATATGATATGCTGACTTTGCGGGAAGTTAGCATATCATTTCTCAACTTCCGTTTATTTATATTAAATGACCGGAACTATTGTTAAAATTTATCAGGAACTATAGAACTCGGTTGTATGCAAAGAGAATAACTCCACATTTTTTTATATGCTGACAATTGATATGCCAACTTCATATACACCATTTAATATCGGACATGACAATTTCCGACGTTGAGCATGGCTGCTACAGGCAGGATCATACAGAGGGGACTGCCCCTTTTAAAATATACAGAAAATGCACGAAATTAGCATCTCCGTCAGCTGCAACTCAGATCAGGATTTATTGTAATCGGTAACAATTATTGTAATTATGTGGCCTGTGACGGCGTTTAATTCGAAGTTGGCTTTGCCCTTATTTCTTTTGCGTGTCGTAATCGTTCCATCGGTGATGACTATAATTTTCAGTGTTGATAATGTGAACTCTAACAGTTATTATTATTTTTATTTATATTACTTGTGTAAGTTTGAATGTAATGCCCTGAGAAAGACCAAAAGTAGGTCGAAACGTTGACTCAATAATTATAATTTATATATATAGCTTTTTATTAATACCCTAATATTGCTCGGAATATCGGCCGTAACATTATACTTAGTTTTTAATTTTAATATTTTATTTACTTATAAATAAAATACGGAAAATAATGCGACATCGTAAAAATTATAAAATATCGCGAAACAATTTTTTATAACAATAAAATAATTATAGGTAATTATGTTGTAATTATAATTATCATATTATCTATAATTATATTATTCCAGTAAACACATACTTAGTCGGTGGAATGATAGTTGCAGATGCATGGCACAATACAATTATAATTACATAATCACCTATGATTGTTATATTGTATGTAATAAATATTAATTGTGTGTATCAAATTGTATTAAGGTAGATACTGCGTTGTCGTGAGTCAAAATAGAGCAGTCGAAAAAAAATTTTTATTAATGTATTAAAAAATGTATATTTGGTATCACCTTGTTCCGTGCAACTTCTAGTCTCCAGAAATGTATAATAACACCATATAATTAATCCCAGATACAGGTAATTAATTAAAAACGAAGTGTCTTACACAGGGGTACCAACTTCACATTTGTCAAAACGACTGTAACAAAAATCTAAAAAATTGTGTGCAATATAGTCGTAAAGTTTCTCAACTATCATAATAATGATAAAAAATGACTTTCTGGAAGTTTTGGGTCATTAATTCTGATTATTTTTACATTGGCGCCGACAGTGAGGTTAGGTGCGCTGTTGCCAGCTGACTGACTGCGTTCGGAAACGTCACCCGAGCGCACACGAGCCTACTCCCCTCTTCTTCTATCTCAGCAAGTTAGAAGGAGAAAGGAGCACACCCGAGTGACGCTTCCGATGACGCAACCTAGCCAGAGCTTCTCTGTTAGCTACATTTTGTTTGCTTTAATATTGAATATCTTTTTATTGCAATGGTAAACTAACGTTTTTTTTCTTTTAAATTATTCGTAATAGTTTAATTGATAAGATTTTCTGTTTTCCAAATTTCAATCTTTTTTTAAAATACTCGTAAAAACTCGTTAATTACGATTTTGCACGTCGTTCACATATAACCTAATGTAAAACTGACCAACTTTGAATGCTTATATTTCCGTAATTACGTGGTAAAAAATCGTGAATTAATTCCTGATCACGTATAAGGTAAAAGGCCCTATTATGGAACACCTGGGTAATCATGTCCCTCACATGGAACAGTATTAAATAAATCAAAATAAAAAATAATTATGATGAGCTTTGATAAATATAAAAATTTTATTAATATCTACAAGTATTATTGCTTTAAAAAAATGTGCAACAATATTGTTTTGTAATAATTAGTATTAACAAAAAATATTTACTTATACAGATAGAGCGTCGCTGCGTTCCATAAAACGGTACATGCCTTAGAGGTTAGGTCGGCTATAACCAATTTCATGTACCCTGTATGAAACAGTAGTTTATTTTATAAAAAACTGTTCTATGAACCAAGAACTACAAGTTAAGCTATTTCCGGATATTCAAAACCATTTAAATGTATAAAAATAGTTGAAACTTAATGAGTACTTAACGAGAAATATTTGAGCGTTCCAAAAAGGGGACATCGATTATGGAACGGGGGGACAAGCTATAAAAATAGTGTTCCAACAGACGTACAGGTTCTTGCTTTAGTTTTTTATTTCTAATAATTCGAATTTTTAATAAATTTTAATTTTCCAAAGTTTATTTTCATCCTTGAACACCAGCCTATTGATCAAAACTCAAAGTATTTATATATGAACCCTTATAATAATGTTAATCAACCAATAATCTATAACCTCTGCAAAAGTGTTCCATAATAGGGCTGCTCGGGGGGCGGTGGAGCCGTCCCCGGATTTGCGATAAGCGTGACTCGAAGGACCAGGGGAGGTGTGTAATGCCTCCCCAAAGCGAATAGAAAGCGAGAATCGATGTAAAAGGCATGCGACTCACCGTTCGGGATGCCGTCGTCTCCTCGAGGATCCGTCTCGTGCAAGCTCGTGGTGGCACGTGCAGCAAGGCAGCGGGCAAAGGCAGGCAGCAAGCAAATAGCGGGCAAGCAAGGCAGGCAGCAAAGCAAGCAAGCACGGAAGGCCGTCGATCTGGCGAACCTTCTGGATCTCGGAATCCGACGGTATAGCGTAGTGCGTGTGCACCCCGAGACGTGTTAAACGAAGGACTTCTTGTGAGAGAGTGTTCGTGCTCCGGCGCTGTAAGTGTCGGGAGCGGGAGTACTTGCTCTTCGTTAGACGGGTGCCCTCGTGGGGTGAACGAGGGCAGCACCGATTGGTGAGTCGCGGAAACATCGATTACGCGTGTCGATCGCGATCCGCCGACGTTTCGCGCGAGTCCCGAAATACGTTAAACGAGAGATAATCAAAATAGTATGTACATAACTAAACTAAGGAGAACTATATATACAATTTGGCGAGCGCCAAACATACCGCCCACCAAAATACAACGTGTTGTATTTTAAAATTTAAACGGTGACAGTCGCCTGTGGAACGGTGCCCATTGGTAGGGGGCACAATTTCACAAGGGGACGCACGACCGAGCCATCCGCCACCCGCACCGTGGCGACACGTGAGACGCCATCGCTACCCGGGTGTAGCGCCTCCACGCGTCCACGTTTCCAACGTAACGGGGACATGTTGGCGTCCTTGATGAGGACCAGCGAGCCGACAGCGATCTGATTCACGGAGTTCAACCATTTGGGACGCTGTTGGAGCGTGTTGAGATACTCCTGGTGCCAGCGTTTCCAGAAGTCCTGGTGGATTCGCTGAATGAGCTGCCATCGACTCAGACGATTAACAGGCACGGGAGTCACGTCGTGCGTGGGAACGGATACCAGGGGCTCCATGGTAAGGAAATGCCCCGGGGATAGGACCTCGAGGTCTGACGGATCGGTACTCACGGGGCAGAGGGGACGAGAGTTCAAGACGGCCTCGATTTGTGCGAGAACCGTAGTAAACTCCTCGATCGTCAAGACTTGGTCGCCCACCACTCGTCGCAGGTGGGTTTTGAAAGACCGGACGCCCGACTCCCAGAGGCCCCCGAAGTGGGGCGCTGAGGGAGGATTGAATGTCCACTTGATTCTCTCTCGCTCCGCCGCGAGGCTCATGTGAGTCTCGAGTTCGCGCGCGGCCCCCACGAAATTAGTGCCGCAGTCGCTATAAAGGAGCGAGCAGCGTCCGCGTCGCGCCACGAATCGTTGCAACGCAGCTAGGAATGAATCCGTAGACAACGAAAGTACTACCTCCAGGTGAATAGCTTTGATAGCGAAGCAGACGAACAAACAGACATATGCTTTGAAGGAGGAGACTCCGCGGGCTCGACGGGTGACCAACGAGAATGGTCCCGCGAAATCGACTCCTGTAATCGAGAATGGCTTGACCTGACTGACTCGCTCAGCCGGCAGGGTCGCCATGAAAGGTGGAGTAGCGCGAGGATTGGCTCGGAAACACTTATGGCATCGCGAAAGCACACGTCGAATTGCGCGGTGTACTCCGAGAATCCAAAACCTGCGAGCCAATAAGTACTGCATCGCGCGTCTACCCGGGTGGAGGTGAGCGCAGTGCATCTGCTCGATCACGAGCTCCGTGAGTCGATGTTTGCTAGGTAGGAGTGCGGGGTGCTTGTTCTCGAACGGCAGCGCTGACTGCACGAGTCTACCGCCCACCCTGAGGACGCCCGAGGGATCGAGAAAGGGAGCGAGCTTGAGAAGAGGCTTAGGAATCCCCTTCCCGACCCTAAGCCGGTCTATTTCCTCTCGGAATGCATCCGCTTGCACTAATTTTACTATGATCAGTAGTGCGGAATGCAGCTCGAGCTGATCAATGGCCAAGGACGCGTGAGTCGACTTGACGCGAAACCTATTTACAAAGCGAAACATATACGCGATTATTCGACAGATTTTGTCTAACGACGAGAATTTATCCAATAACGTATAAACCACGTCGGGTGAATCGAGCGCGACAAGAACCGCGATTCGTTCCTCCTCCGTAGGAAGAATATCTAAACGAGAGGTAGGTTCATTTTGGGGCTCGAAGTGCACGAGCCATTCGGGGCCCGTCCACCACATCGTATTAGCTACCAGATCTCGGGGATAAAGTCCGCGGGAGCAATGATCCGCCGGATTGGATTCCGTATTGACGTGGCCCCAAGCAGAGACCGGAAGTTTCTCTTGAATAAGAGCGACACGGTTGCGAACAAATGTCTTCCACTTGTGTGGAGACGAGCGAATCCACGCAAGAGCCACCTCGGAATCCGACCACGCGTTTTCGGCGTCGATCTCGAGGTGTCCCTTGAGGACTTGACGCACGTAAGTGATGAGTCTAGAGAGTAGCAAAGCTGCACAGAACTCTAAACGTGGAATAGAGACGGACCGGAGCGGTGCCACTTTAGATCTCGCGCAGAGCAAACGAACGACTACACCATCCCGGGTGACAAAACGTAAATAAATCACGGCCCCGTAGCCCAGTTCACTGGCATCACAAAAGCCATGCAGTTCACGGCGAATGACATTGCGTGTGTCAAACGTGCGAGGAATGCGTAGGGAAGCGAGCTCGTCGATTTCCGCCTGGAAACGATCCCAATCGCGACAGATATCGGTCGGAGGCTCGTCGTCCCATTCCAGCTTGAGCTTCCACAAGCGCTGGATGAGACATTTCGCGCTGAACGTGAGTGGAGCCAGCAATCCCAGGGGGTCGTAGATACGCGCCACCTCCGAGAGTATAGTACGTTTAGTGCACTTGCGGTCCAACGGATTAACGTGAAATCCGAAACTATCGGATTGTGAGTGCCATCGTAGGCCTAAGGTTTTAACGGAATGATCCTCGCTCGATTCAAACGACAACATTGTTTGATTGCATAACTGAGGGTCGAGCCCATCCAACGCGGCGGGATGGCTGCTCGCCCATTTTCTAAGCTCGAAGCCGGCGCGGCGGAGTAGCGATAGCAACTGGTCACGAAGTGCGCGGGCCTGCTCCACGGTACGAACGCTAATCACGACATCGTCGACGTAAAGAGCCTCGAGTAAAGCGGCGTAGGCCAAGGGATATTCTGTCCGATATAGAATCGCGAGCTGGAGTAAGCAGTAGATCGCCAGGAACGGTGAGCTAGTTACGCCGAAGGTAACCGTCTGGAGGATATAATCCAAGATAGGATCTGACTCTGAAAAACGCCAGACAATGCGTTGGTAGTCGCATTGCGCTGGGTTTATCCAGATCTGGCGGAACATCTGCTTCACATCCGCGGTGAGGGCCACCGGTTCGGCGCGAAATCTAATTAAGATTGCGAGCAAGTCTTGCTGCAATTTCGGGCCGCTGAGCAACGTGTCGTTCAGCGACAGTCCGTTAGCGCATCGCGACGAAGCGTTGAAAACTACCCGCAGCTTTGTGGTAGTGCTATCGAGTTTGTACACGCCGTGATGCGGCAAATAATAAACGTGTCCATCCGCCGGGAATGGATTACGTAGCAATTTCATATGACCGCTGTCGAGATAGTCTTGCATGAACTCGTTATAACTGACGCGAAACTCAGGGTTAGATCGGAATCGGCGCTCGAGCGCACGGAGACGACTTACGGCGATGGAACGCGAGTCGACGAATGTAGGAGGATCTGTCGCGAATGGATACGAAACCACGAACCGACCCGAGGAATCCCGATACGTGGTCCTAGCGAAGAAATCCGTACAACGGCGATCTTCCTCCGAGCACGAAGTGTCGTCCGGCACCTCTTCTAATTGCCAAAAGCGGCCGATTGAGGTCTCGATCGACTCGAGTGTAGTCGCGAACGAACGCAGGGGTGCGGCTTGCACCGAAGATACCGCACCAGTGAGTACCCAACCGAAAATTGTATTGAAAGCGTCGGGTTCTCCCTTCCCTCTCTTACGACGACCGTCACGTAGTAGGGATACAAACCACTCTGCTCCCAACAAAATGTCAATATTACCGGGCAAGCAATACTCGGGATCCGCGAGCGTCAATCCCTTCAAATGAGTCCACGATTGGACTTCAATCCTTTCGTTAGGCAACGGCGAGGTGATGCGAGGGAGGACCGTAGCTTCGATTGAGAATCGAGTATCGTCTTGACCGCGCGCACGAATTACGAAAGAGGTAAGGCCCCTCGTTGTGGCCGCCTTAGCCTCATTTACTGCGAATACGGTCGCGCTGTGTCGCGTTCGACGGAAGCCGCCTCTCCGAAGGCAGCCTTCTGTAACAAAATTAGCCTGACTCGCGCTATCCAATAGCACACGGACAGGTAACGCGTTGCCGTGGGCGTCTATCACCTCAGCTCGTACGGTGGATAATAGCACGACCCTATCGGCTCGACTCGTCATTGTGACGATCGGTTTTTCCTCCGATTGAGGAGCGTCCGCGAGGTCCTGCGCGACAGGAGTCGCGGTCACGGGTTCGGTCGTAGAGTTAGAGTCCGAGCTCCGCTCGTGATGCAAGAGCGTATGATGCTTCGCGCCGCATGTTCGACACGTCCACGCGGAAGGACAGTTCTTCATTCCGTGCCCCGATCGCAGGCAGTTAAGGCACAGTTTCGAATCGCGCGCCTGGGACTGTCTCTCCCTCGGCGAGAGTTTTAGGAATCGCGGGCACTTTGAGATGTAGTGCTGTTCCTTGCAAATCGGGCAGTCGGCCGTATGAGTAACGAACGACGAGACCGACCTAGGCTTAGGTTTGATCGATGTAGTGGACGGGCCCGCGGCGGCCTCCAGAACCTTACAATGTTCTGACAGAAACTTCGTGAGTTGAGCATATCGCGGTATTTCCTCAGCCCGGTGAGCAGATTCGAATTTTTCCCGAAGGGAACGCGGAAGCCTGTCCAACAAGAATGTCAGCAGAACAAAATCCCACGAATCTGTCGGGAATTTCATCAGAGAGAGCGCGCGCGTATTCTCGGTAAACGCGTCTAACAATTTTTGGAGAGCCTCGGCCGACTCCGTCTTCAGCGGTGTTGCCTCAAACATGGAGCGTAAATGATAGTTTGCAAGCTTCCTTTTGTTCCGATATCGAGCGAGGAGCGCGTCGTAAGCAATCGGATAGTACTCCGCGGCGAACGGCAAGTTTTTAATTACGTTGAGGGCTTCGTCCTTCAGCGATGCCAACAGATATTGGTATTTCTCGATCGCGGAAATCTGCCGGTTATCATGTATCGACGTATTAAAAAACGCGATGAAAGAAGGCCATAACGATAGATCGCCCGAGAACTGCGGAAGCGAGATCTTCGGCAATTTGATAGCCGAGGTCTGGCCCGAGGGCTGCGTCTGTGCGGTTCCGTGCGGCGCGCCGGTGACCACGTGGTACCGGCCCTTTACAGCGTAGTGCATCTTATCGAACTCGGCCCGAATCACGTCCTCGGCGTCGAAATCCGAGGTTTCCTGCACGATTTTCAGATGCGCACTCTCAAAATCATCCGCGAGTTTTGCCACGCTCGAGTAGCGGCCGAGGAAGTTTACGCGCATTGCCGCGTCGGTTGCGGCTTGTAGGGAGAGATCATGGATCTCACGCATACGACGAATGCACAATTCACGACGAGGTTGTGCGTTCTTTGACATGGTGCAATTTAGCGACTAATAATTGCGAGAACTTGAATATCTTCACCGCGAAGAGGCGAAGGAGATAAGAGGAACGACCAGTACTTATTATAATAGAGAATTATAATAGCGTATACAAGTCAGAACGGTCGAAGGACAGCGAAATATTATTCTGAGTCGATGGCAGTTCGAACGATCCACACGGTGTACGAAAACAACGAGGCACAAAGACTCTGAATTCCGACGGCAAAAAAAAAGAGACAAACAATAGCGTCCGCCCGCCAAGGTGGCGAGTAACGTATGGCTCGTTTGAAATGTATGTGCGATGGCACGATGGAATATTCGCGAAGGAATATTCCTTAATTAATATTCAATCGTATTGCTAACTGGGCGACAATGACGATTTAATTATGTGCCGTCAATTCGACGGTCGAGCGATCAGCGATAATGGCGCACACGGCTCCGCGCGTGTATTCCCGTCGCGAGCGATCCTGCGATTGAGCGATCCTGCGGTCGAGAGATATCGTGGCGGGCGAGCTACTCCGATTATAAAGATGCAAAGGCGCGAGCGAATTAACTTCACGAAAGCGTTCCACGTCTAGGGAAGCCTTGCGCGATAGCTCTTTAACGCATTTAACGAGGTACTCTAGCGAAAGGTCGGCGGTATTCAATGACGCGACGATCCGGCTCGAAGGACCAATGCTCGGGGGGCGGTGGAGCCGTCCCCGGATTTGCGATAAGCGTGACTCGAAGGACCAGGGGAGGTGTGTAATGCCTCCCCAAAGCGAATAGAAAGCGAGAATCGATGTAAAAGGCATGCGACTCACCGTTCGGGATGCCGTCGTCTCCTCGAGGATCCGTCTCGTGCAAGCTCGTGGTGGCACGTGCAGCAAGGCAGCGGGCAAAGGCAGGCAGCAAGCAAATAGCGGGCAAGCAAGGCAGGCAGCAAAGCAAGCAAGCACGGAAGGCCGTCGATCTGGCGAACCTTCTGGATCTCGGAATCCGACGGTATAGCGTAGTGCGTGTGCACCCCGAGACGTGTTAAACGAAGGACTTCTTGTGAGAGAGTGTTCGTGCTCCGGCGCTGTAAGTGTCGGGAGCGGGAGTACTTGCTCTTCGTTAGACGGGTGCCCTCGTGGGGTGAACGAGGGCAGCACCGATTGGTGAGTCGCGGAAACATCGATTACGCGTGTCGATCGCGATCCGCCGACGTTTCGCGCGAGTCCCGAAATACGTTAAACGAGAGATAATCAAAATAGTATGTACATAACTAAACTAAGGAGAACTATATATACAATTTGGCGAGCGCCAAACAAGGGCCTTTTACCTTAATGCCCTATAGAATAACATAGTTTAATGCCAATTAAAAATCTTTGTTTTCGCTAATGCAGTAGCTACCTTAAAAATGTTTTTTTAATCAAATGCACGCGCGCGAGCAATACAGCGTGACTGACCATTTTTTACGCGTTCGCGGTTCTGTATTTGAACCTTTTATCGACCGCGCTGTAAGTAGGACAATAACGTAGCGCGCTCGCTTGCACCGTTCTGCACCGTAGCTCACCGGATAACGGTACTCATTTCTGCTCCCCACTACATTGCAATTCGCAAGCGCATAATATTTTATTTTTAGATACTATTTTTATAGGATGAAATGCCTCCGAAAAGAATAAAACATTTTGAAAACTGATTCGCAATTAGTATCCAGAGTTTAATAATAAAATTGTGGATTATTTATGCTATTTTATTTTTTATTAAATTAAAAATTAAATAAAAAAATTAAATTAAACAATCAATAATGACATGGAACAAAATTATTCGTAAAATATTTTTTATAATAAATTATAACCATTAAATATTTCATTGCTTGTTTGATATCCTTTTGGATGAAAATATGAATTTTTATTTTAATTGTGCGATCTATAACTTATCTACTAATTGTACAATTGTGCCCTTATCTTATATGAGAAATATTGCATACGAAAATTTTTCTAATTTAAATTAAAAGATCGCAGCGCATATAAAAAAAAACTATCTCAAACTTCTCGAGCGGTGTCAATCAATGTAGTACTGATTTAACACAATTGTGACGTTTCAGGTGACAAAAAATTAGTGCAATCACTGGTCTTAGATGCTTTGGTGACGGACGGATTCGATAAAAGGGAAACGCAGAGGATGCATAAAGAGGAGAACGAGAAGTAAGTTCCGTGTCGGCAGTAGACAAGAGTGCACGTCCCGTCTTTCATTCTCACCCATTTATCACACTAATTAATTGCAAATTATGCAATTAAGCACAGCAATGCACAAGCACGCGGTTTACCATTCACGCACCGCATAACGCCGGTTACTTTTGCAAATTGATTCGACGCCACTTCCGCCTTGATTATAGCCCGTGATGCGTCTTGGTTTGCACAAGTTGTGTAGCAAATACTAAACCTTGAAAATGCAATGTCTTTTTTTTATAGCATTGATAGACGGATAAAGTTTCTGACGGTCGTCAGAATATTGTTCGGAACTCGATCGAGAGTGTATGTGTAATGTGTATTGTGTATTGTGTATTGTGTATATGAAAAAGAGATACTCTACATATACACGTGCTACTTGCGTGGGATATATTAAAGGCGATAGAGAGGGAGGGAGGGAGAGAGAAAGAGAGAGAGAGAGAGAGAGAGAGAGAGAGAGAGAGAGAGAGAGAGAGAGAGAGAGAGAAGAGAGAGAGAGAGAGAGAGAGAGAGAGAGAGAGAGAGAGAGAGAGAGAGATTGCTCGCACATTGTTTAACATAGGTCCGGTAAAAAATTTTTTATATAAAAATATACATAATTATTATTGTATATAGATATAATATATATACCATATAATATATCAATATATGATTTCTTTCTCTTGTATAATCTTTCTTCTTATCTTATAGGAAAAATAAGAAGAATAATTGGAAAATAATTATAAAAATAACTTTTGTAATGTTTTTTTACGAAAAGTAAAATTGCGATTGTATTATACAATTCTATATACATAATTATATATAATTATATTTTATACATGATTATTACATTTATATATGATTATATATGCACAATTTTCTCTTTCTTCAAATTTTACTTTTCATAAAAAAAGTAATCTAAAAATTATTTTTTTAATTATTTTTAAATTTTTTCTTATTATTTTTCCAGTATATTTGAACAGAGATTATATAAGAGAAAGAAAATACATGTAAAATCTATTTTATATACAATTAGATATATTTATATATGTATAATTTTTATATTTTTTACCGGAGGTATATATCGCACAAAGAGAAATCGCAGTGCGACAAAAGTTATCACTACCTTGTAACATACCAAGTGCACTATGAGCAACCGTCCAACATTTCATTTCACAATATTATCTTTTATTGCATATTTTTATTACATTTTATTATTGTGTGTCTCCACCGCTAGCCCTATTGCCATACTGATGGCTCTACTGCACAGGTAATCCATTATGCACAATTATTTGTCTAACACGTTAAACATGTTTGTCGATAAAATGCACGGTAATACTCACTTTGTGATGATCGTATGTTGTTTAAAATATGTTTGTTATCTTCGACATGGATAAAGACGTATTAAGACGTTGCGATCGAACGTTGAATTTATTTGGTGATTGCAAAATTCAAAGATGATAGATATACGCGCAAAAAGTGTATGTTTTGCAAGTCTTTATACACACATGTGTGCCTATATATAATTGACTATATTAAAACCGACGGTGCAATCGGAAAGACAGTGATTCCTTGTAAGAAAATGAGTAAGAAAATGACATATGTAAAGAAAAAGGATGGTAGAAAAATATCTTTGTGAAGTTTGGTATCGAAAAAATTAAATATAAATTAAGGTCCTGGATGGTCACCGCGGCCATATTGGATTTTTACTATCGAGGCAAGGAAAACACCCAATTTTGTTTGTGCATGCCATTTTCAAATAAAAAGACATTTCAATAAAACATCACTATAGATCGTTTCAGAACACTTCCGAAATTGGCCGAAAACTACCCTTTTCCCTCGACAATAAACAAACAGCCATAAAACGAAGCCTAAACATACGAGAAAAACAGCCGTTTAACGACTATCGAAAGGAGGTGAAAACGTTCCTTCCGCATGCAAATCTTACTTTTCGGCCAATTTTACGACTTTCACGAATACGTTAAACGTTAGAGCACAAGCACAGAGCGAATAATAAAGAAATAGCACGCATAACAAAATAGGTTGTCAACATGTCACAAAGGACAGAATTCTCCATTGGAGAGAGTTCTGATTTCTGCCACGACTGTACGTCGCCACCGTCAACGCAGAGTTCTCGGTTGACCATCCAGGAGCCTTAAGATGTTTAGAAAAGAATTCATAAATAAAATAGATAAGATTATATAAGCCTTAATATCGATAAGTAACTATGGAAGATTGTATAATATTTCGTCATCGACTATAGATCAATGTACGAGCTAAAGTGAATGCTTGGCAGCCGTCGACTATAGCAGCCCTATTTTTGGAAAGCTTTTGCCATGTAAAAAAATTGGTGGATCGAGAGAAGATAGATTTATTAGGTAAATTCAAATTTACCCGATGGATTCGTGTTGATCTTCTTTGATTCTCCTATTTTTTACATGATTAGTCCAAACAAAAAAAAAAGAAACAAAACAAAGAGATGGTTTCTGAATCGCCGTATAAAATTAATTTATTGCCGTAAAATAAATCGGTTTACGATGTTAAAAATATGTAATATTCCCAGGAATGAGATCTATGGCTCGAGAATAAAATTAATAAGACGAATATGGCGAAATGATTTAATTGCAATCAAAGCAAGAAATAATCGAGAAACATTGTAAAGACATCAAAACATCAAGAAAGTATATGATCGCTGTAAAAATTTATTGTCGTATCAATGTGTATCCTAAATTTTCATTATAGCCCAGTAAAATGACTCGAAATTTGTCGATTTGGAGGAAATAATACTGACTGGGCTAAAACTTTGTAAACAGGGTTGTTTTAGGATACTATTCAACATATTAAAAGTCCCCACGTGTAGACGCTACGTTGCGGGCAGGGGAGGGTCCAAAAGGTCCAAAAAATCAGTTTTTTGCAAATAACTCGGAAAATATCAACTTTACGGAAATTTATGTAGATATCAAAATTGTAGCTTACAAAATTCCGCACAATTTTTTTTTATTCAAGTTTGTACGACCAAATGGAGCAGAGATAGAATTTTTTTAAACACCGGTAGTTTTGCGACACAACGAAAACGCGTACGCGCGTCGCGCATTTTTCGCTAATATCTCGAAAATGGACTCTCAAATCGAAAAATGTTTACATGAACACTAATATAAATAAAATACTCACATTTTATGAACCAATTGTTATTTTATACTTATACATTTGAAATGTACATGTCTAAAAACACAGTAATTCACACATGTAATTCACAATGTTCATAGATAATCCAGCCGCAAGAATTTATTAACCCTATCGCTCTTTCGTGTCCCACAAGTTTCTAACAGTTGTTTGTTCCGGAAAACAAATGATTGTTAGATAATCTCCCCCACCCCTAAAAGAAGTTGTTATAGTAGGGAACATTAAGTAGAAATTTCAAAGTCCTGAGAGCCGACAAAACGGAGTGGTGTTGACTTTGCCCCGAACGTCAATTTTCATTTTTGTCAATTCAACAATTCAAAAATTTTGAAAAACGATTATTGGATTCATATAGAGCATCAAATTTTCCATGAAAATCACTTACATATAGGTTTGCAAGAGTAAAGCTTGATGAAAGAGTAGAAATTTTCGAGAAATCAGAAAAATTACTTTTCACCATCAAAAACGCTTATGTCGCGCTAAAAAATACACCATAACTCAGAATGTCATCAAATCCCGTTGCTAATACTGGCACATAAAGACGCATTTACAGTAAGAAAGGCAAGTTTCTATGACAGATTTAAACTAGCAAAAAGTCTAGTGTCAAGTTTGCCCCGATGTCGAGTTAGCCCCGGTCTTCCCTATTTAAAATATTATTGTCGTTAAAAAAAGATTTGACATTCCACAGAGGATAATTATGGTTCAAAGGCAGGTGGAAGAGGTGGAGAGGAGCTACGATTATAAAAAAAATTTAATTTTTTCTTATTCAGAAATTCTTTTTCTAGCATCCTTTAAGTCCTTAACCCTTAAATGCCACCCGGGGTCCAGCGGACCCCAGATACTTTAGAATGAAATGTTTTCAAATGTTCTTGCCAACAATGGAGCTCATGCTCCCATTGATGATAGTTGAGTGATTGACCTACCCGTTGGTACACTTAGCAGTACTCAGTTTACTTAATTTTTTATACTATGTTGAAATTGAAATTTGAACAATGTTAGCATTTTATACTCTTCTCTAGACCTTGAACAACATTGAAAAAAATTGTCATAACTAAAGATAAAAAAATCAATGAGTAAGGAGACATTTTTCATGCTGGGGTCTTTTAGACCCCTCTCAGTGAACTTACGAGATTCTACAGAGGTGTGGCATTTAAGGGTTAAAGTCCTTCTGTACCATTTAAAAATTACCAAATTTGCGGCAATGAAATTAAGTATTCTTATTTAATTAATAATTATCTTATTTCTTTTTGTCATTCGTAATACTTTTAGCTTTAATTTGCGTGTTTCATCATTAAGCTTCGTCAATTTGTTCGTGAGTTATGATTTTTTAAATAAAACGAATTGTAACGTGTTTGCCGCACCGCGCGCCGCATACTGGCTTCGGACTCTTCTCAATTTTTAGTACCTACGTACAGTACTATCGGTTCTAAAAATATCGGCCTAGTACCAAACGATTCAGAAAAACCCCAAGAATAACTTCTGACACTTCAATAAGTACAGAAAAATTGTTAAGGACACGTTTTTTCATCATTTCAGGCGACTCATAGTGATGATCTGCTACATACGTAAACTTACCTGTCTTTTGAAACGCCAGTTTCCCATCATGATGCCTTCAAAATTACATGCCATAAACTCTATTTTATAGGAAATTTTGTCAGCTTTAATTTCGGTCTCTTGAAGTTTTTTCGTAAAATTAATAGAAACGGAGATTTTTACAAAAAAAGGAATGATAATGCAATTTTTCACACAATTTTATCAAAAATACAGCAATATTCATGAACTTTTTTTTAAATAAAACATACTTTGCGAAGGACTTATACTACTCCAGCATATATATATATATATATGAAGTAATAAAAACAAGGTAAACTAAATTTTTGAAAAATTATTATCCATATATTTTTAGACTAAAATGTTAATTTAACAAAAATTGATTTTTTTTCTTCAATATTTAAACGTCTGTAAATCATCAACGTTTTAAAAAGGTCTACGACCTCTCATTTTAAAGATAATTAAAATATCTTCAAGAAAAATACATAACATTACTGCCTTCAACCAATTAGAAAAAGTTATTTTCCAAAATGCACTGAAAAGTGACATTTCTTCACGTTTTTTGCTCTTAACTTCAAGCTATCTTTACCAAAATGGATTTATGCATACATCAACATGTTCAAAATTTTATTCTCTTTAACTTTCATTATACATACTATATGTGTACGACCTATACTTTCAGAGTTAATACTGATTTTTACATGCAAAACATCCACTATGAACATAAAATAAAATTGTCTTTTAATTAATAACTCGGCGAATTTGGACCGCACAAAAATGAATAAAAAACGAAATTGTTCGTAATTAGATTCTCTACCATTTTTATTTAAAACATTTTTTGATTTGAGAGTCCATTTTTGACATATTAGCGAAAAATGCGCGACGCGCGTACGCGTTTTCGTTGCGTCGCAAAACTACCGATGTTTAAAAAAATTCTATCTCTGCTCCATTTGATCGTACAGACTTGAATAAAAAATAAAATTGTGCAGAATTTTGTAAGCTACACTTTTGATATCTACATAAATTTCCGTAAAGTTGATATTTTCCGAATTATTTGCAAAAAACTGATTTTTTGGACCTTTTGGACCCTCCCCTGTCCGCAACGTAGCGTCTACACGTGGGGACTTTTAATATGTTAAATAGTACCCTAAAACAAGCCTGTTTACAAATTTTCAGCCCAAGTCAGTATTATTTCCTCCAAATTTTGTCATTTTACTGGGCTATTAAAGAATCACTTTCTTTTTTGTGACTCTACCGTCAGGTATTAGACGCTCTGTATATTTTTAATTAATGTTACGATTATTGAACGCGATTAATTCAAATTGCCAAATCTACAAAATGTTTAAATTGACAGAGATATTTTTTTACATAGGAATATCTCAAATGTCAACGTCGGCGTCTCAAATCGACATTTTCGCGGCTTCTATGTCACATCTCGCACTTGTTTCCTTGTGCTTTTTAATCGACAGAGGAAAAGCTGTAAGCTATCGATCGGAAATCGCTCCACGATCGTGCCACGATTTGCAATTCGGCTATTGAATATGCAAAAAAAATTGCATACCGTGGTGGCGTGTTTATTGTACCATCGAGAATACGGTTTACATGGCGCGTTTTACAATTACAGTCAGGGCAAGGGTAGATTTGGCGTTACGAGGAGCTTCATTGCCACCAGAAGCGGACTCCTGCGCTGGCACGAGCATCTGCAGAGTGAAGGAAACACCGAAGAACCGTGAGCTTATTTTTAACGATAAGACTATCGGATAAATGTCATGAGTTATGAGCTTTATGTGAAACAGCATTTGTTTGTTATTAATTAAGTTGTTCGAATACATTTTGGAAAACGACAGATGTAATGCGATTTAGTACCGATTGATTTTTTTGCATAAAGCATAAATGGTCACTTGAGGTGATATTTACACCCCAATTAAAAGTTATTGTTATTAATTACACATTGCATATTTTTAATTGTTCTATAATTTATTGGTATTTGAGGATAACATGTATGTAGATTATGATATAGGTATATAGATATGTATATAAATATACTCAACATTTACTGAAAAAAGTAAGGAAAAACAAAAAAATATTTTTAAAAAACGAAAAAAGTACGTTAAAATCACTGTGACGTGAAAATTACTGTGAGCTCCATTTCTTTGATACGGGGATGTAAAAATCACCCTAGGCTCCCGTTTCTAAGTTAAACACGATCTGCATTCTAACGTAATTTGCACATAGGCAATTCGCTGAAAGGCACGCGAGAGCCATGGATTCGTCGTGGTACAAACGCGCAGTGGATCAACACTCCATAGAACCGGAAAGCTTCGTCTTTAGCGTACCGTTTGACGCGGGTAAATATACATATTTTATATAACACGCATTTATAATATCCTCTGAGCGAGAAGTATGGAAAGAGCGGTTTTGTTAAAGTATATCTAAGAATGTAGTTAAATATAGATCTGAAAAATATTCATATTCCAATCTATGTAAATAATTATGAACGCTTGCTAAAATGTCAAAATTGCACTTGCACGAAAAAACAACAATTTTGAGTAATTATTTACTTTAGGAGACACCACGCCAATAACTTTGAGCTTGACATATGTCAAGCTCATTAATTATTGTCAAAGACATATCACCCTGAGTAACTTTTTCTTATCACTTAATCGGCGATCATTGCTTATTTAAAAGTTATGAATAAAAAAGTATGAATAAAAATATTTAGGATGGTAAATATTTAGGAAGCTATATCCCCAACTTCCATAATTTTGAAATGTTGTCAGGTCATCACTTTGAGTAATGTTGTGAAGGTTTTAAGAATATAATGAGAGTAGTATGTAATTTTATGACACCGCGTATATAACTCAACCCAATTGTTGTGTGGGTGGATCACACGAACTCAATTGTTGTGTGAGTGAAAAAGTGTATGCGTGGATGCAATGGGTTCTGCCCCCCTGTGGGAAGGCTCTAACTCCAAAAAACTAACCTAACCCAACACAATTGTTGTGTGAGTGGATCATACCTGTATGACACATACACTTTTCTACCCACACAACAATTGGCCTCCTCACAGGGGGACGGAACCCACTGCATCCACGCATACACTTTTCCACTCACACAACATTTGACCACCGTAGAGTTAGCAGACAAATTGAATATTTTTGAATTCTTTTTTTATATAATTTGGGAATCATTTATAGTATTCTATTCATAGTACACATTAAACATAATTACTATCTGTTAACTTGACGCTCGATAAAATTTAGTAGATATAACAAAAAAAATTATTTCCCAAATGTATAAATAATTTTCTTAAACTTCCCTAAATGATTCCCAAATCCTTTCTAAAAAAGGGCACTAGTTATATAAAAAAGAATAAATTCAATTCAAAAATATTCAATTTGTCTGCTAACTCTACGGCGGTCAACATTTGTACTTCAATTTTCTACGTGAACCGAGGTTCCCACCCCCACCCACCCCCGCCTACATGTACTGTCTCACACATATCAATAAATTACCTCCCTTAGCACTGACACAAACTGTTATATTTCTCAAACTTTTTTGTTCATGACTTTTAAATAAGCAATAACCGCCAAATAAGTTATTACATGACCTTAAATAAGGAAAAGTTACTCACAATTAGGGTCATGTCCTTGATAATATATGTCATAAGCTCAAAATCATCGGCGTGGTGTCCCCTAAAGTAAATAATTACCCAATTTTGTTAATGCGTCTAAAAATTTAATTAAAAGCAGATCTGAAAATAATTATGTTGGACCATTTAAAGAGAGGGTCCCGATTGCCTACAAATTGATTGCTTACAGTGTCGTTTGCCAACATCTCATTTGCCGACAATTCGTTTGCATACAAAAATTATTGCCTACAAGTCGATTGCCTACAAGCTCTATTGCACACAAAAAAAAATTAAAAAACGAATGAACGTTTGCACACAAGATATAGTACAAGATCCCGACCTACCTCGACCTTCACCCATCTGTTTTCCTAATAAAAGGTATTTTTTATTAAACATAATGAATAAACGAACAAATCGCGAATGGGTTGCCTAATTAAATCAGGTCAAGGCTACCCTTAATTAAAAATAATTTAATTAATTTTTTTTTTATTTCTACACTCATTTGTATTCTCAAAACATTCAGTACCAATCGAAAGTACAAGGCATAAGTAGAAAGGAAAAGTTAGGTTGCCTATCTTTTACTGGTCCCTATTACCGGGTTGCCAGGTATAAACAGGTGAGTTGGTGTTAATAATTTACACTCATCTGTTTTCTTTAATTGATCTATACAAAAAATAAAGATAATTTTATTGCGAACACATTGGTATTAGGTTGCCTAAGCAAAATCGGTCAAGACTTGCGGTTGCCGCGCTTTAAAATCCAAATATTTGAGTAAGCGAGCGGGGTGCGACAGAGAAGAAGAATTAAAAAAATCGGTTTCCAGAACATCGGTAACGAAAAAATACACACTCTATAGTACTCTCCGGAAAATTTTGGTAAATTTGTCACATTTCTATAACTCCAGAACTAATTAACCAAATCTTAACGAATTGTATATGAAATAGGGGTAGAATTTTCCGGAGAGTACTATAGAGTGTGTATTTTTTCGTTACCGATGTTCTGAAAACCGATTTTTTTAATTTTTTTAATTCTTACGAGTAAAAGAATAAAAAAAAAAACGGTTTCCAGAACATCGGTAACGAACAACTGTACACTCTATAGCACTCCCCGGAAAATTCTACCCCTATTTCATATATAATTCGTTAAGATTTGCTTGATTAGTTCTGGAGTTCGGTAAATTTGGCACATACACACACACATACACACACACATACATACATACAGACATTTTTTAAAATTGCAATTTTTCGACGTTTTAGAACATTCTGAACACATTCAGAAAAACAAAAAAAATTTTTTTAAACGAAAACAAAGCTTTCTCTATGAGGAAGCAAAATGTATAACATAACAATAATATACAAGTAATATTAACTTACTTTTCAATTTTATCTATTTCATTAATAAAACCGAGTAAATAAATAAATATTTCAGAAAACAATAAAAAATTAATAACACATTTATTGTTGTAGTAAAAAAAATAATCTATACTAATATATAAAATTCTTACGGGTGGTGTATGTTTGAACGTTTTTAACTTAAAAACTATTGGACCGAATTTTTACCAAAAGTATATAAAATAGGGGTAGAATTTTCCGGGAAGTGCTATAGAGTGTATAGTTTTTCTTCCTCTATTGCATAGAATAGTACGTTCAGCGCTTCTCTGTCAAACCCCGCTCGCTTACTCAAATATTCGGATTTTAAAGCGCGGCAACCGCAAGTCTTGACCGATTTTGCTTAGGCAATCTAATACCACTGTGTTCGCAATAAAATTATCTTTATTTTTTGTATAGATCAATTAAAGATAACAGATGAGTGTAAATTATTAACACCAACTCATCTGTTTATACCTGGCAACCCTGTAATAGGGACCAGTAAAAGATAGGCAACCTAACTTTTCCTTTCTACTTATGTCTTGTACTTTCGATTGGTACTGAATGTTTTGAGAATACAAATAAGTGTAGAAATAAAAAAAATTAATTAAATTATTTTTAATTAAGGGTAGCCTTGACCTGATTTAATTAGGCAACCCATCCGCGATTTGTTCGTTTATTCATTATGTTTGATAAAAAATACCCTGGCGAAAATAAAGCGTTTGAAAAGCAGAAATTGCAACGCTTATGAACTTCCTATTTTCGCCAGGGTACCTTTTATTAGGAAAACAGATGGGTGAAGGTCGAGGTAGGTCGGGATCTTAGACTAATACTATTGCACACAAGCCGCATTACACACATGATATTGCCTACAGATCGATTGCCTACAAGCTCTATTGCGCACAATTAAAAAATTAAGAGATGAATGGACGTTTGCACACAAGGTACTATTGCACACAAGCCACATTGCACACATGATATTATTGCCGACAGATCGATTGCGCACTATTGCGCACAAATAAAACCAAGAGTGACATAATTTATATTATATTATTTATTATATTTCTTTATTTTATAAATACATAAAATATACAAATATATAATATATAATTATATGCGATTAAAATTATGGACCTTTGATCGCGTATAAAGCTGGGTCTAATCAACCAAATCTTAAAAAATTATATATAAAATAGGGATAAAGAAAACTAAAAAATATAATAAAATTAGAAATAGATTGATATCTCCAAATTTGCGGAAGTTAGAGCAACCACGGACATTTCTAAAAGAATTCAAAATTTTTTTAAAAAAGAACCTTTTTACCAATCATCCCCAAATTCAATACCAACCTTCCTTAAATGATACTTTATCGATTAAAAAAAAAACAGCCCAATATCTCAATATTTACGGAAGTTAGAGCAACCACGGACATCAAATCTGCACATACACACATACGGACATGCGATTTTAATGCGATATTTCGACATTTTAGAACACATTAACGACCAGTAACGATGTATACACTTATTTATTTACAGTCAATGATTTGCAATTGACAAGCAATTGACTGAAACAAGCGTCAAGCGTAAAAGCTGAACACAGTTGAGCTTTTGCCATTTGACGCTGGAATTTCGCCTTCTACCGATGAAGTTGGTCACGTAACCAGTTTTGACGCCCAAATCGAGCATCGAGCGTCAGCATGAAAAGGCACCTTTAAACATATTCAAAAACTCAAAAACTCAAAAAACAATCTTTTCTTTGGTTTCTTCTACCCCTATTTCATATATAATTCATTTAAATTTGGTTAACTAAACCCAAACTTTATACGCAATCAAAGGTTCATATACAAAATTCATGAAAACAAAGCTTCCTCTATGAGGAAGCAAAATTATTCAATTAAAAAACCAAGGAATAAAATCGGTAATCGGTAAGTGAAATATCGAAGTTCTGTGTACATACATTGCGTGCGAGCAATCTCTAAATTCCCGAAAAAACGCCCGGGTAAACCAAAGGATGATGTCGCTGATTAGTAAGTGAAATATCGGAAAAGCGGAAATGACTCATTAGTGTGAAACTCGAGTAGAAAAAGACCGGTTATATGACATATTTAATCCACGAAAACATTTATGAGGTCCGATTTGAAATTAGAGGCATTTAGTTATGATTCAAATTACGAATATCAATTTCATCCGAGTGTAATAATTGGGAAAATGGATGCAATATGTGATCATTGTCAAGTAAAAAAGTTTAAAACTTAAGCACCTAGAATGTGTTATTCATGCAGAAAAGTTAAACTACCGTCTTTAAATCAACCACCCGACACACTCCTTATGTTTGTCCACAATATAAGGATATTGAAACACAAATGAAGTCGTTTCAAGAAAAACGACTCCCGGGCGAAGCCCGGGTAACCCGAGTCGAAATTTTTATCCTAAATTAGACCTACAAGTTCCGCGGAATATAAAGGACCAATGTAAGCTTATCCATTACTTGGTTATTGTCCTCCCTTGATGCTAGAAATTGTCACTTATTGCCGTTTTCTCCATGTGAAGGCTTAAAAGAGTACCTTTTAAGAACCTCTAAAAAGGCTCCATGTTCTGTATCATATCAATATTCACCCAACAAAAAAAATTATTTATCTCGAAATTTTATTATTATTTTTTAACTAAATTTGTTTCTTAAGGTGCAATCTATAATTATAAATATTTTTTTGTATTTGAAAAAAACACTTACCTTGGTGGGATCGAACTCGGGACCTCTGGATCGTGAGTCAACTGCCTTACGTGGTCGGCTACTTCTTAATTTGATGTAAATGTTATATATAGTCTACATATGTCATAACCAGCGCAAATATATAATTTTTTCAAAAATCATCTTAAGAAACAAATTTAGTTTAAAAAAAGTAATAAAATTTTAAATTGGATATATGATATAATATTTCTTTCGGGTGAATGTCAGAAACCAGTGCCGGCTCATTACGAAATTTTGTGTTCGTAAATATATCTATGAAAAAAGTATATTTATGAAGTATTTTTTTAATAAAACAAACAAGTACGGATGTATAAGTATGAGTATTTTCAAAATTTAGTTTACCTAAAACTTTAATAAAACTACTTTCTTCAAAAGTGTTCTATATGAGGGAATCAACCACCAATATCGCTACTGTGAGCATTAGGCTGCTGCGTCATTTGTATTTCTTTTAAGACCAAAAATGTTTGATTTTAAATCAACAAAATATTATAAGTTTAAAAAAGTTTGAAAAAAGAAAACTGTCTTATTTTTACAAAAACGTTTGACTGATCACCGAAGTTAGTTGCATATAAACGTCTTACTACATTTAATGCTTTAGTATCAAACATTTGAAGAACTTTGTGCAATAAGGAAAAATAACTAAGTATAGCACTGTTTGAATATCAAACACATTTTGATGACTGATGTCTGAAAATCAATCACTTTCTGTAGAAAAATGTTTAAAATTCAAACATGTCTTACTTTGGATTTTTTAGAGCACGTATTCGGAATTATTTAATATTCGATCTCATATACTGTACTTGCATTTAATGTGCATCTGGATTTTAATAAATAAGTACACGGAGAGAATTTTTTGTTATATTTTCCCCTTAAATTTACTACAAACTTGGGACAACTTGGCAACCAAGGAATTTTTAAAATATACAAAAGACATTTTACAAACAACGTGATAAAAATTACCAAGCAGATTGGTAAATTTTGAAAAATGATTGAAATTTCCTAGATATATTTTAGTAAAATTAATCAGACATATTTTATATTTTAATGTAATAGATATCTAGATATTAATTTTTTATTATGGTAGATATTAATCAGAATAGCTCGCATAAAATTCTTGGTGGCGGTACATGTTGTCCCATCACAACTATCATGATTTCAGGGTAAATTTTAAGAGAAAATTCTCTCCGTGTATTAAATAATATAATATTTCGCTTATTGTACATATTCTATCTGTAGTAAAGTAAATTACATAATTAATACATTATTTATTAAAATTAAGATGCACGTTAAATGCAAGTACAGTATACGAGATATGATGGAATGTTAAATAATTCCGAATTTTAGTGAATAAAGTCGTGCCATCACAAGTCCCATCGATCTGCGGATCGAGTATTAATATTTTTATTGACGCTGAAAATTTTGATAAGATTTGAAGATTCAAAAGAGATAAAAAGGTAGGACTTGTAAGAACGAAAGTAGGCATACTTAAGGTAGCTACTGCATTAGCGAAAACAAAGATTTTTGATTGGCATTAAACTATGTTATTCTATAGGGCATTATACGTGATCAGGAATTAATTCACGATTTTTTACCACGTAATTACGGAAATATAAGCACTCAAAGTTGGTCAGTTTTACATTAGGTTATATGTGAACGACGTGCAAAATCGTAATTAACGAGTTTTTACGAGTATTTTAAAAAAAGATTGAAATTTGGAAAACAGAAGATCTTATCAATTAAACTATTACGAATGATTTAAAAGAAAAAAAACGTTAGTTTACCATTGCAATAAAATAATATTCAATATTAAAGCAAACAAAATGTAGCTAACAGAGAAGCTCTGGCTAGGTTGCGTCATCGGAAGCGTCACTCGGGTGTGCTCCTTTCTCCTTCTAACTTGCTGAGATAGAAGAAGAGGGGAGTAGGCTCGTGTGCGCTCGGGTGACGTTTCCGAACGCAGTCAGTCAGCTAGCAACAGCGCGGACCGCACCTAACCTCACTGTCGCGCCAATGTAAAAATAATCAGAATTAATGACCCAAAACTTCCAGAAAATCATTTTTTATCATTATTATGATAGTTGAGAAACTTTATGACTATATTGCTCCCAATTTTTTAGATTTTTGTTACAGTTGTTTTGACAAATGTGAAGTTGGTACCCCTGTGTAAGACACTTCGTTTTTAATTAATTACCTGTATCTGGGATTAATTATATGGTGTTATTATACATTTCTGGAGACTAGAAGTTGCACGGAACAAGGTGATACCAAATATACATTTTTTAATACATTAATAAAAATTTTTTTTCGAGTGCTCTATTTTGACTCACGACAACGCAGTATCTACCTTAAATTGGTTCTCTAAATTCAGCGAAACTTGTAGGTCTAATGTAGGATAAATACGGATTATGTAGGACAACATGATTCAACAGAGGCGAAAAGAGGCGTTAGCAAGTTCAAAATAGAACTTGCAGGCCAAGGAACATTATTGGAGGCCAAATAAGCATGAATAAGGTTCATAGTAGGTTTTAAATTTCGACTCGGGAACCAGCTAGTAATATAATATATAGAATGCCTAGGTTGAAAAAAATTCGTTTACCGAGTTTCGGCCGCTCGCGCCATCCAAAATTCCATTTTTTGAGAATAACTAAACTAGAGAAGCAACTATTCATCAAAATCTTTTAAAGAGACGTTGTTTTGACTAAAAACAACATTTATTATAAATAACATTGTTACTTACAGATAAAGACTATGTCGAGTATATACCTGGGTCTGAGACATCTGTGCGAGATTTGACTTGTTCGACATTCAGCGATATGTTTATCTTTCGAAACCGCTTTGGGTCCTTGGATTCCTTCCCTCACCTACTTTTTTTGCTTGCCGGTTCTAAAGTTATGAGCAGATGTTTTGGCACGGACGTATAGACCCACGTATACAAACGGAGGATTAAAAACATCGTAACTTAAAACTATACATCACATACCTACAATACAGTTTAAGTACGAAATATTCAATAAATTTTGATTTTACGTAAATGTTGCGTAATGTATTATATGCTTATAAAAATTAGCTTTATTTATCGTTACCTCAATCGTTTCTTTAATTATAATATTATGAAGTTACAACAATAAGAGAACTTGAAGAAGAGAATAATTATTTTCTTACAAGTATGTTTGATACGTTTAATATAATTTTGATTTGAGAAACTTGTATTGATTTAAACTTGAGAGAAACTTGAGACTCAAGTTTTATATAATTACATAATTAAGCTATAGCTACATGTCCATGCAAACAATACAATTTTATTTCTACATAAATCATGTGTCATATGTTGTCAAACGTACGTAAGAGACATCTTCGATATATTAACGCTACATTATTTATTTGATTATATTTTGTTGATTAAATGATTGTTGAATTATTAGCCGATACAGCCGATCCACTCGTTACCGCCACTCATGCCATATTCATCGGGAAGGGTCACAAAGCACCAGCAGCGGTAGTGGGTTTGCAATTTCAACACTCGTCCTTGGCGACTCACTTCGTGAACATCACTTCGACGGTGAGTAGAATGCTTGATTTTTTCCCCACGCATAATTATCGCGCGGAATATGATGAGTAAATTTGCTTTTTTAGTGTACCGGTATGACAGGATGTAAAAAGAATTGCGCCTCGGAGGAACTTGACTGTTACATTCTTGATAACAATGGATTTATTATCATAAGCGAACGTCACGAGCACACCGGAAAGTTCTTCGGCGAGATAGATGGAACTATAATGGATTCCTTGGTGCAAGATAGGATATATAGGTAATTATAGATGAAATGTTTATTTATACGGAGCATGATTAAAATATAAATTCTGAATTGTGAGCTACTGAAAATAGAAGACTCCTATGCTGATATCAGCAATCTCTACGAATTCAAAAAATCTTTTACTGTAATTCTTGTAATTTAATCTTTCAAATAACATCTCGAGATTAATTAGTTTTAATGTATTTGTTAAAATCTACGTGCGATTTGTTTTCCTAATAATTCTAACTTTCCGTAATTGTAGATGTACATTTTTTTTCTTGCATGTTATACACTCATTGCTCTTTGAATTCTGTTCGAAATGTTCGGATTCATGTTTAGGACAACGCAACTTTTCTCTCAGTTAAATCTGTGAAAATCAAATTGTGTATAATTAAATTCGTTATTTATCTCAATAAAACCGTACAGAGCTTGTTAATTTATATGATTATTCTTCTCATTTTTGTTTGAACTTTACTTGATTTTTTTACTATCTTTAAAAGTGTATTTGCTAAATCTTCCATTATATCTTCAAGATCCTTTGTGCACGAAACGTTCTGCATTTTTTCTAATAAATTATTAATTGTAAATACATAAAATTGATCGCCAGTTTCTGTCTGTACTAAACGTAACATATTGGTTCTTTGCTTTTTTGAGATTCGTATTAAGGGGGAATATGTAATTGCGAAATCACAGAGCAAAATTTATCTTTATGTTTCCCTTTCTCATCATCGGATTAAGATATTCGAATCATTTCCTTTTGTCATATATTTGATTATATTTTGATCATGCCTTCTTCGAAATAAGTTTTTTCTGATTTTTAATTGTCGTTTGAAAATGTTATTTTCTTGTAACTTTAATCGCATAATTTTTAGTAAAATAGCGATCACATAACTTATCCCGCAGGGCGGAAACGAGAAATTGAAAAGTTTCATATCCGTACCTTTCCTTATTAGTTCGAGTATTTTAGGGAAACACAGAAAACTGCTGCAAAGCGCTATGTTGAAAGTTTACCTTGATACAGAATCGTAAAGAGTTAGATAAAAGAAAAATATGTTGATAAAATTGAAGATTATCAATTTTTTTTTACATCAGTAATAATACAAAAATGATAATTTCTTTTTCCTAACGCGAGCGTGAAATGGGCCGCTTTTCGCGCTTGTTTTGAGTTTTGAGTGAGCAAAACGATCCATTTCGCATCGATGACGTAAGCGTTGAGAAATGGAGCCATTTCTTAACAGTGGAGAAATGAAATTGTAAAACAAGCGCGAAAAGCGGCCTGTTTCACGCTCTTGTTAGTGGAGGCAAATTATGGGAACCGGTTAAAACTACTCAGATTTGAACGCTTTTTTTTTAAATGTAGGTAATTACAAACACTACAATGTTTATGGGTTAAAAATTGACGCTAATTGTTTATTTAATAAATTTTCAGGTTTATTTTAATTATAAAATTTTTTACATAAAAAACCGTGTTAATATACAACATAATGTCCAGAAATCACGACCGAAAGACTATGTGAAGGAAGTACTATGGTAGAAGAATGTATACGACCTTTTTTCAAGGTCTATACCGGGTGTTTCATTTTAATCGTCCCCGGCAAATATCTCGAAAAATATGAAAGATACGGAAAAACGTTTCAGACAAAAGTTGTTTGGTTCGAAGGGGGACATAAGATGGTGTCATTGGTTTGACCTTGAGTGAACGTGCCGAGGTCATATACAGTTCAACTTTCATTTTTAAATGGAATTTCCTATTTTTCATTGCATATTCTCGTAGCTTACCTAAAGAGCTTTTCAAAACACTATATTTAAGTATTTTTCCATGAAGTACTTTTCGAGTTACAAGGCTTGAAAGTTACAATCCCGCCGGCATTAACATTACCCAAGATGTACCGGCCGATTAAAATGAAACACCCGGTATAGTAGAAAGAGACGGAGAATAGGCAAATGTTTCGCGCGTATTTATATTTCGCGTATTAATTTTTTTATTTGTATTTTTTAATCTTTTTTTCAGCACTGCTCGTATTTATGATTAAAAAATTTTATTTAAATTTCACAAGGAAATACAAGATATTTAAATACAAAGTTTACATGTGTATTTTTTAGTGGTCGCAAAGAATTACAGAGGTAACAGTACAAAATAAAAGTATTTTATTAAAATACTAGACACTACAGACGCGCGCTTCGCGCGCGCTATTTAGCTTTAACATTATCCTATTACTATTACACTATTAACCCATGATACACACAACTGTCAAAATATACAATGACAGCTGCAAATGAAGTAATAACTCGAAGTAATAACTCGCACACAACGCATCGAGATAACCAATCGGCATCGCGGAAAAGAGGCTTCAATTTTTCGATACAAACGAAATTCACTCAGTTAACACGCCTTTTTTTTATTAACTAGAACAACACAGGCGCGCGCTACGCGCGCGCTTTTATTTTATTTCACGAATATACAACCATACATTTTTTATATTTTTATTAGAAATAAAGAGGTAAGTCGCTAATATCGACATAGATCCTGTAAAGCGACACCCTCTTATTTCTCGAAAACTAAACACCGTACTTTATTAATGCTGATGAGGACATAATTTACTTATATAATTAAAGACGTAAAAACCCATACTTCATACATTTATTGATTTCTGTATATAAAATCTGCTAAAAACGAATCATTCAAAAACAATTATTAAAAATAAAATTTACCCAAATTTCTTTTACTAATTGTACAATTTAAATAATAGTAAATATATTATTGATAATGTTAGATCATTTTACATGTTTGTAACGTCCTAAAATTATTTTAATTTATATATTTTTTATTTTTTTATAATGCAGTTTTATATTAAATATAAAATTGAGATGCAACGTAAACTGGCATACTTATTGATAAAAGAATATAAGGTAGTAAAAATCAAATAAGATAAAATAAAAAACACAGCACAAGAAAATCTTGCTGCGAAATTATGAGATAAATTTACTGGCATGCTGTCGGCATACTGCTACCAACATTTTGCTATGTGGGGTAAAGCAATTGTGAAGCAACACACAGTAACAAACTACGAAGGTAGAAAACGAAAGGTTTCGAGTTTAAATCCTGATCGGCTCTGTTAATTTTTTTGTTTACCCCTCTCGCTGTCTAAAATTTCCTTCCGTATCTTTCCTCCACCCTCACTACACTCCTTGTTTTCTCGTATATTTCCATGATCCTCTTTCCCAACCTCTCACTCACCCCTGGTTTTTTCAGACATCTTCCCAAAACCCTCCTGTCCACTGAATCAAACGCCGCCCTTGGATCTACAAAAGCAGCCACTACCTTCTTTTTTCTCTTTAATCGCTTCCCTTCTTTTCTTCTCCTCACACAGCTTCTTGTATCGCTGTTTTTTCTACCTAACTGTCACTTTTCCTTTCTTCCCTTCTCCATTTCCTTAAGGGGGGCCTCATGTAAACAGCACTTTTTTTAAGATTTTATTACAAAAAAGTGGAAGTGATTATTGAATTCAAATAAAATACATTGTAATATTTAAGTTTTAATGTACAAGAAAAAATTTTTTTGTTGGAAAAAGAAAACAAAATGGCTACGCTACAACTGGCTTAAAGTTGGCTCCTCGAGTTTGCGCCTGGGAACGCTCAGGTCCTTGTAATTATCTGAAATCAACGAATTAAATTTTTTCCATTAAAATAAGGTATTTTGTATTTCATGAACCTAAATTTAGCCAAAAAACCAAAAAATGAAAAATTGGGGACATTTAAAAAAATTTATTCAATTTTCTGTTTTAAATAAATCGTTAAAAACTATATTTATTATAACAATTTTAATATATTTTTAGGTTCATGAAGTATACGATACATATACAAATATCTGTACAAAGTTTCAAGTTGATCGGCCATTAACTTTTTGAGTTATATTCCCCGGCGCGAAAAAAAACGTTTTTAGAAAAACGCGTTTAAAGTTTTTGCTACCAAAAAGTTGTTCAGAGTGACTTATATTTACCTAGGCTTAATCTGCGATGCCAGGGCCGTAAAGTAATCCTTCCTCTTCTAGAAAAACATCTAATTGTGTTGCATTTTCCTCTTTTCGAGCAGTCCTGGCCTCTTTTGTCGCGTTTTGTGATCGTCGATCTTGCCTCTTTACTCGATCCTTATCATAAGTATTGGCAAATTTGTTGCACTTTAGGATTTGATTTGGGCTTTAAAACTTTGGAAATATATTCTTCAGATGGTACATGAATTTTTCAAGCCATAAAAAATGCAAAAAAAAATTTTGCATGAGGCTCTCCCCTTAACATGAGCCCTTTTTCTTCTCTTCCTTACATTCCTCACCCCACCCCTTTCTTCCCACCCCTTTCTCCATTCTTCTTGCCCTTCCCATTCACTTCCCTTAATACCTTCCCTATCCTCCTTTTCAGCCCCTGCCACTCCTCTTCCACTCCCCGTCCTGAATTTGCTTATCCTCCCATTAACTCTTTAAATTTTTTCCTGCCCTCCTCCGACCAATTTCTTTTCCCACTTCCGCCCTTTCTTCCCTTCCTTTTACCCAAACCGTCTTTTGCCCTTTCTACCCACGCCGTCACTGGCTGGTGGCCTGAGTCGACCTTCGCTTCCACCACTACCCGTTCTATTCTCTCCCTTGTCCTCCTGTCCTCCAACACGCAGTCAATCTTCGACTACCATCTCTTCCCTGTATACGTACATTCTTCCTCCTTACCTTCTCTAATTCCCCTGTTAAAAATCGCCCACCCATGCTTCTCCAAAAATCTACATAACTTTCTTCTTTTCTCGTTTACCTTGCCATCTTTCGTTCTTCTTTTCCCTTCTCCTTTCTCTTTCTCTCCTTCTTCTACGAATCTCCCCTCCTGCCCCGTCCTTGCGTTCAAATCTCCCATATCAGCACCCTCACTCCCGTCTCTATCTCCTTCACCCATTACTTTACATCTTCTAATTTCTTGTTTTTATTAAAATATCCAACGAAGGAATACAATTTGTATTTAAATACAAAGTTTATATATGTATTTTTCAATAGAATAAAAGATTTAATCACAAAGAATTACAGAGGTAACAGTACAAAATAAAAATATTTTATTAAAATACATAAATTTTTCTTGTAAAAATACTTGGCGCTGCTAGACCTCGAAATTTTAAATAAATAAATAAATAAATTTATCCTATACTTAATTATAAGCCGCATTATTCGCCGTCGTCACGCACATCCATATCACTCGCTCGCACATACACACCACGCTGATAATCATTTTGTTACTCTCGTCGCATTCTTCTCTAAATTGTTTTTATTTATTGTTGTCCTTATTTATTTAAAATTTCGAGGTCTAGCAGCGCCAAGTATTTTTACAAGAAAAATTTATGTATTTTAATAAAATATTTTTATTTTGTACCGTTACTTCTGTAATTCTTTGTGATTAAATCTTTTATTTTATTGAAAAATACATATATAAACTTTGTATTTAAATATCTTGTATTCCCTTGTAAAATTTAAATAAAATTTGTTAATCTTATAAAATTGTTATCATACATTCTTTTTTAATTGACACAATGTAAAGATTTTTCAAAGTAGTGCAACAATTATTTTTTGAGGCAATATATATGTTCTCTCTGTAATTGGCGCTGTAATTTAAAGAGGGTTCCCAGTCAAAATGTCTCTCCTAAATGATCTCATACAAAAAAGTCTCGGGAAAAATATCTCAGACCAAAATGTCTCAGTTCAAAAACATCTCAGTCCAAAGTGTCTCAGTTAAAAAATGTCTCAATCCAAAATGTCTCAGTTCAAAAATGTCTCAGTCTAAAATGTCTCAGTTCAAAAATATCTCAGTCCAAAATGTCTCAGTTCAAAAATATCTCAGTCCACGCTTTCCACGCGTAGAAAGTTGTAAACCCATATAGCACCTTGTCTCGGCGTGAAAAATATATGCGTGGAGGCAGTAGGTTCCGCCCCCCCCTGCGGGGGGCTCCACTATTGTTAAACTAGACACATAGTGTGCCCCCAAAGTACATGCGTGGGCTTTCCACGCGTAGAAAGTTGTAAATCCATATAGCACCTTGTCTCGGCGTGGAAAGTATATGCGTGGAGGCAGTAGGTTCCGCCCCCCTGCGGGGGGCTCCACTATTGTTAAACTAGACACATAGTGTGCCCCCAAAGTACATGCGTGGGCTTTCCACGCGTAGAAAGTTGTAAATCCATATAGCACCTTGTCTCGGCGTGGAAAGTATATGCGTGGAGGCAGTAGGTTCCGCCCCCCTGCGGGGGGCTCCACTATTGTTAAACTAGACACATAGTGTGCCCCCAAAGTACATGCGTGGGCTTTCCACGCGTAGAAAGTTGTAAACCCATATAGCACCTTGTCTCGGCGTGGAAAGTATATGCGTGGTGGCAGTAGGTTCCGCCCCCCTGCGGGGGGCTCCACTATTGTTAAACTAGACACATAGTGTGCCCTTAAAGTACATGCGTGGGCTTTCCACGCGTAGAAAGTTGTAAACCCATATAGCACCTTGTCTCGGCGTGAAAAGTATATGAGTGGAGGCAGTAGGTTCCGCCCCCCTGCGGGGGGCTCCACTATTGTTAAACTAGACACATAAAAATGATATTACATTTAATTAGTATCACATTAATGAACAGCCATACATTGATATTAATATATTCCAGTGAAATGAATATAAAAATAATAATAATAATATAATAGATCAACGATTTAGAACGTTGATGAATCCACCAGACGTTCTGTCCCAACATTATTATTTTATTCGAGATATTTTTGTTCGATACATTATATTGTCTGAGATATTTTTGGACTGAGATATTTTTGAACTGAGACATTTTGGACTGAGATATTTTTGAACTGAGACATTTTGGACTGAGATATTTTTGAACTGAGACATTTTAGACTGAGACATTTTTAAACTGAGACATTTTGGACTGAGATATTATAGACGAGATATTTTTGCTGAGATGTTTTGGGCTGAGATAAAATGAGGGGTCACCTTTAAAGAGATATCATTTCTTTTTTGTAATTGTAATAGATCACTTGAAGCGCGACTCTTCTTTTTGATAAGGTAACATAATTTTGTAATGTGTATCACTTGGGTTATAATTTTTCGGAAATAAAGATACTACTGCTTAAATTTTTTCGAGATTTTTCGAGATATAAAGATTATGTCTACCACTTGTTACTTATATTTTTTCGAGGTATAATACTACCACTTTCTCCTTTTTCGAGATAACAACATTAACACTACTATGCGTGTACTTGGCGCCTTTTTTTACCTTTTTTTTAAAAAAGGTAATTTTGTACGGATATCACGCCTTTTTGTAGTATTACGCATTTTATAAACAGTATGTACAGAGTAAAGCTATTTGGAGGTATAATACTACCACTTTGTTTTTTTCGAGGTAACAACATAACAGGGTAACAACATAATACATATACACTACTATGCGTGTACTTGGCGCCTTTTTTTACCTTTTTTTTAAAAAGGTATTTTTGTACGGATATCACGCCTTTTTGTAGTGTGTTACGCATCTTAATCTTATAAACAATATATCTTATAATCTTATAAACAGTATATACAAGGTATGAAGCTGAAAGTGTTACGGACTATTATTTCTAAAGAAAATAACAATTTAATATTTTGCTTTGTTTTTTAAAAATAATAATCTGTAACCTTTTTAGTTGTACACCTTGTATATATTTTTCAATTTCAACATAAAACATAATCGCAATATAGCATGATTAATGTTAATAAGTCGTTAACTGTAAAATTTTTTATTTATTTTTATTCGCGTGTCTTACTGAATGTTGTTCGCAATTGTATATGTACCGATATCTACAGGTATCGATGTTTTTGATAATTACAGATGGACACCTGTAACACGTGTCTGAAACTTACCTGATTTGTTTATTCTTTTATTTCCTTCAACTAATCGCAAATTAATTCTATTTGATAAAAGCAATTCTGTCAAATTTCTCATACATAACGCATCGTTTATAATTTTCTATTAATTATAAATATTAAATAGTACGATATATATATTCGTACTCACATCCTTGAAAATTATTTCGGGAATTCGAGCGAATGTCACAACTATAAGATAAAATTATCTTTCATATTTTGACAGTTGAGTAGGAACATATTTGAGTTGGCGAAAAATGATTCTCTGAAACCGCACGTGTGTGTAAATAATTCAGTAGAAAATATATAATCTTCATTTCAAAATACATTTGCACACTACGTACCAAAAATATATAATATGATAACGTAGTTTTTGCTATTCAATTGATTGAATTTTAGAAAAGAAAAAGATTTAAAAGTATATAACTATGTCAGTCAATAAAGAGACATAGACTACGTTTACATGGCACTGTTGATCGGGTTTTATAACATCGGTAGTTCTTAGGACCAATCAATCACAACTATTCCATTCTTCTAAAGAATGATTACGATTGGTCTTCCTGACAACTACCGATGTTATAAAACCCGATTAACGGTGTCATGTAAACGTAGTGCAAATTGAATCATATATATTTAATTGCCTGCTCATTAAATATATAAAGTGCAAACACATACAGAAATTGTATATTTTTCTATACTTAAATGCAATAGGAAGAAATAATTAAACAAGTATCCTTGCATAGGAATATTATACATAATTTTTACAAAACATATTTAAGATTCGCGCAATTGAGATGTATAATAAAATTAATAACGATTCTATAAATTTTAGGTATATGTTAATAATACGACATGATCTTTTTAATCATGAAACTTACAAACTAACAGAAAAAGATTCGTAACCTAAATGCTAATAATTTTTCTAATAATACTGAAAATATATGGATAGAAATATATATAATAAATAATAACATAATTAATGATATACAAGAGCTTTTGTCGCGCATATCGATTTTAATAATGGATAGATATTGTAACAAATACGTTTTACGTTCATTCGAAAACAAATTATGTGTACACATAATAAAAATTGTATGAATTAAAATTATGTGTATACACATAATAAAAATGCGGAATTATTTTTATGTCAAACATAATTTTAATTCATACAATTTTTATTATGTCAAGACATAATTTTAATTCATCCAATTTTTATTATGTCTAGACATAATTTTAATTTGTCCAGTTTTTATTATGTTTAGACATAATTTTAATTCAACGAATTTTTATTATGTTATGACATAATTTTAGTTCTGCCGCTAAGGAATTTTTAAGTCGATTCTTATGAATTAAGCTTGAATTCGATGTCTAGGTATCCCAGGTTACCGATAACGGGTTACAAATAGTGCGCTCCATAGTTTTCGGTGTCCAGGTGTAATAATACGTTGAATTCGATGTCTAGGTGTTCCACGTTGCCGATGACGAGATCCACATAGTGCGCTCCGTAGTTTTCGGTGTCTACGTGTATTAATACCTCAAATTCGATATCTACGTGTCCTGCATTCAGATTTAAAGTTATTAATACACCTAGTCACCAAAAACTACGAAGCGCACTATGTGGACTTCGTCATCGGCAACCTGGAACACGTAGACATCGAATTCGAGGTATTATTACACTTAGACACCAAAAACTACGGAGCGCGCTATCTGGACCTCGTCATCAGCAACCTGGGACACCTAGACATCAATTTCAAGGTATTAATACACGTAGACACCGAAAACTACGGAGCGCACTATGTGGATCCCGTCATCGGCAACCTGGGACACGTGGACATTGAATTCAAGGTATTAATACACGTAGACACCGAAAACTACGGAGCTCATTATCTAGACATCGTCATCGGCAACCTGGGACACCTATACATCGCATTCAACGTATTATTACACCTGGACACCGAAAACTACGAAGCGCACTATGTGGACCTCGTCATCGGCAACCTAGGACACCTAGAAATCGAATTTAAGGTATTAATACACGTAGACACCAAAAACTACGGAGCTCACTATCTAGACATCGTCATCGGCAACCTGGGACACCTAGACATCGCATTCAACGTATTATTACACCTGGACACCGAAAACTACGAAGCGCACTTTGTGGACCTCGTCATCGACAACCTGGGACACCTAGAAATCGAACTCAAGGTATTAATACACGTAGACACCGAAAACTACGGAGCGCACTATGTGGACCTCGTCATCGGCAACCTGGAACACGTAGACATCGAATTCAAGGTATTAATACACGTAGATACCGAAAACTACGGAGCGCACTATCTGGACCTCGTCATCGGCAACCTGGGATACCTAGACATCGAATTCAAGCTTGATTCATAAGAATCGACTTAAAAATTCCCTAGCGGCACTTTCTGCCAATCGTAGAGAACTTTCTTTTCCGGCAGCGGTGGTAATACGATGTAAGGATACGAAATCTCTCTAGATATACATGAAGCAATTGACTCAATATATATAATACCTAATTTACCTAAATAGAAATCTTTCTCCTGACCGATAAGTCTATCGACCTATAATTTATCTATTAGATCGTTCGAAATACGCGCGCGATATCGAAACTGGCGATACCTGCGCCGCCAGTGTCGAAAAAGTGAAAAGGACGCGCGACTCCAGCGCCATGAAAGTGACACTAGAGAGAATGATGAGTAGACGACGACGTTTCTTAAATAAAATTTTCACATTTTGGACTTTGCGTCGCAATATCTCCGCTCGTAGGGCACGTAGCGGAATATTATAAGAGAAACCCCCCCTATTTTAACCCCAACTATCGATCAAGCCTACTTAGAACTTGATCCGTTCACTCGTTATCGAGATCTCAACATCTCGGGTACTCGCAACCCGTCGCGTCGCGTAAAAGAGTCACGGTGCGGTCTCGCTTCGCGTGTACTTGGCGCTAGACACTACCGTGTCTCTTGATACGTTCAACAGGCTAGCAAAAAGGAAACAAACGTTTCTATACACAGAAACAGAGTAAAAACCAAAACCAAACATTTGCCTATTCTCCGTCTCTTTCTACTATACTGGGTGTTTTATATTAATCGGCCGGTACACCTTTGGTAATGCTAATGCCGGCGGGATTGTAACTTTCAAGCCTTGTAACTCAAAAATACTTAATGAAAAAATACTTAAATATAGTGTTTTGAAAAGCTCTTTAGGTAAGCTACAAGAATATGCAATGAAAAATAGAGGATTTTATTAAAAAAAACAAAGTTGAACTCTATATGACCTCGGCACGTTCACTCAAGGTCAAACCAATGACACCATCTTATGTCCCCCTTCAAACCAAACAACTTTTGTCTGAAACGTTTTTCCGTATCTTTCATATTTTTCGAGATATTTGCCCGGGACGATTAAAATGAAACACCCGATATAGACCTTGAAAAAAGGTCGTATACATTCTTCTACCATAGTACTTCCTTCACATAGTCTTTCGGTCGTGATTTCTGGACATTATGTTGTATATTAACACGGTGTTTTATGTAAAAAATTGTATAATTAAAATAAACCTAAAAATTTATTAAATAAACAATTAGCGTCAATTTTTAACCCATAAACATTGTAGTGTTTTTAATTACCTACATTTAAAAAAAAAACGTTCAAATCCGAGTAGTTTTAACCGGTTCCGAGATAACGCACTTTTTTGGTCTAATTTGCATCCACTATGTTAGGAAAAATAGTATAAACAACTCGTGGGAAGAAGAGTGGTCGAGCCCAAACGAGTGTAATGGTCGCACGAGCGAAGCTTCGCTCGTGCGACCAACTTCACACTCATTCAGAATCGACCACTTTTCCCACTAGTTGTACAATATACTATTTTCTTTATAACCAAATCTGTGCTTATTGTTAGGCACAAAAAAATTATAATTTGAATTCAAATGTTTTGATTTTCCGAAGGCATATCAGTTTTATTATTTTGCTCCTTTCCTCTAAATTGATTATTTGAGAATTTAATTTTCTATATATTTAGAATAATAGAGCTATTATAGTTGAAATATAGAACTGAGATGATAGATAGATGCTCCTTTCCTCTAAATTGATTATTTGAGAATTTAATTTTCCATATATTTAGAATAATAGAGCTATTATAGTTGAAATATAGAACTGAGATGATAGAGCTGAGATAACAAAGTTATTCTTTATTATAAGAATAGTTCTATTATCTCAGAAAGCGTCCATATTGCAAAAATGTTGCGTATATAATATTGCTGCAATATTGTATATAAAATTGCAACAATATTGTAATATCCGTTTTTTTAAATATAACGTCAAAAAAAGAGAAGGGAGAGTTATATGTGCTTCAGTTATTGCGCACTAAGAGTTATTGTGCGCGCACGCATATACATATAATGAATACATACTTACATAACATAATGTTGCTGCAAGCAAAAGTAAGAATGAATTTTAACCGAAACAAAGAAGAGCGTATAAAGATCTTAAAATAAAAGGTTTGGAATTATTCTCAAAGATACTTTTTTGCGATACTTTTATAATGATTTTGACGTGGTTACCATTCTAAATCAATTTTCAAATATTGCCGCAATTTTGCAACTCTATTCTTTTACAATATCTCTACGTTGCATTATAAGGTGAAAGACTGCAAATATTGCTGCAATATTCCGAAATCGAACTGACAAGTTCGGGACATTAAGATATTTTATATGATATTTCTCAGAAAAGTGACCGTCATCGATTATCAAGGGACTTGCAGCCCTCAGGAATCTAATCAGTCATCGGCGCCGCGAAGTCTATCCGATTCTATCATAACGACGGCAGCGGCATTCGGCAACTTTCTTTGGACTTTGACTTTGAGTCTCAATATTCAAGATTTATGGCAGACGACATTGGCGTTGGCTAACGACGTGATGGACGGTAATATTTAAAATATATATTATACTTGCATGATAAATGAAACAATAAATTATATAAATACACGGGTAGCTGGTAGCATTTATTTCGATAAATTATGTAGTAAGAGTACATTCCATTTTATTTATACATACAAATTACGAGATATAAATGTGAAAATATTTTTTAGAACCCCGAATAATTTTTCAGAATTTCTATATAAATTTCAGAATTTCTCACAAATTTTTTCAAATTTTTTTTTAAATATAAATTAAAACATTTTTCAGGCATGTTGAGAGAGTCTACAGCTTTTCTAAAATTTTTTATAATTTTATTCTATAACTCTTTCTGAAGATAAAAAACTTATAAAATCTGTAGAAGTTAAAAGTACGATGGTCGGTATGAAAGTAATACCTTCTAATATTTTTCTTTTAAATCTGGCGCCAGAAAATTTTGCGTTTCAATGAATTGTTATTTGAAGTCTCTAGTTGCGTTACGTTGAGTGGTATTGTGATTATTTACGTGAGTGTGTCATACGAGCAGTTCGAACTGGTGTGTGGTACAGATGTGCGTAACAGACAAGGGAAATGGTTGAATTTCTTACCGTGGAAGAAGTGAGTTCTAATTCTTTATTACGATTGGTTTCTACACTTGGATCCAGGGAAGAATTAAAGGCAAGGTCCAATCATTTTAAAAAATCACTGATCGCTTCCTGAGTATGTAATCATTGAAAGTCATTCGCGTCTCAGAAATGTTTATGATAACACCATTTCTGAAGTACGAATGGATTTCAATAAGACTCACTTCTTCCACGGTAAGAAATTCAATCACCGCCCTTGTCTGTTACGCGTATCTAAAATACAAACCAGTTTGAACTGTTCGTGTGACACACTAACGTAACTGATCACAATACTATTCAACATAATACTACTCACAATCAGTAAAACTTATAAAATTTTTTATAGCGCCAGATTCGTAAGAAAAAAAGTAGGAGGCATTGCTTTTGTACTCCGACCCTCGTATTAAAAAAAAAAAATTTTTATAAAAAATTTAAAATATGAAAAATTCTTAAAAATATTGTGAGAATTTTTTTCTACCATAGTGTGCAAATAAGCTAGAGTAACTCTTGTGCTTTCAACAATATAATGCTAATTTTAGAAACCATTTTCATCAAGATTATTTTCAAAGACATAACAATAATACAGAATCTATTATTTCACAGTTATCAAAACTATCAAACAGTTATATATATAGAATATATTTCTCAAATAATGAGGAGACTAAACTAATTTCAGATTAGTCATCAAAATATGTATCATAAGTGGAAGGAAGATTTGTTATTTTCAGAAACAGATAGAAATCTCAAAGGGACATAAGCCCAGAATAGATAGATAAACAGTTTTCCGTCAGTATAGACAGATTGCCGGATTAATATCAGTATATGAATCTTAAATATTACAAAAAGATATTAAATGACTGTTAAAAAATCTACCTTCCGTAATCATTTGAATGATATAATCCACTTTTAAAAAAGGCGTGTTAACTGTGTGAATTGCGTTTGTATCGAAATTATTGTTGCCTCTTTTCCGCGATGCCGATTGGTTCTCTCGCTGCGCTTACTTCGTTTGCAGCTGTCATCGTATATTTTGACAGTTGTGTGTATCAAGAAGTTAATAGTGTAATAGTAATAGCATAATGTTAAAGCTAAATGGCGCGCGCGAAGCGCGCGCGTCTGTAAGTAATGTCTAGTCCACTTTTAAAAAAGGCGTGTTAACTGAGTGAATTGCGTTTGTATCGAAATTATTGTTGCCTCTTTTCCGCGATGCCGATTGGTTATCTCGATGCGTTGTGTGCGAGTTTATTACTTCGAGTTATTACTTCATTTGCAGCTGTCATTGTATATTTTGACAGTTGTGTGTATCAAGGGTTAATAGTGTAATAGTAATAGCATAATGTTAAAGCTAAATGGCGCGCGCGAAGCGCGCGCGTCTGTAATGTCTAGTCCACTTTTAAAAAAGACGTGTTAACTGAGTGAATTGCGTTTGTATCGAAATTATTGTTGCCTCTTTTCCGCGATGCCGATTGGTTCTCTCGCTGCGCTTACTTCATTTGCAGCTGTCATCGTATATTTTGACAGTTGTGTCGTTGTGTGTATCAAGAAGTTAATAGTGTAATAGTAATAGCATAATGTTAAAGCTAAATGGCGCGCGCGAAGCGCGCGCGTCTGTAATGTCTAGTCCACTTTTAAAAAAGGCGTGTTAACTGAGTGAATTGCGTTTGTATCGAAATTATTGTTGCCTCTTTTCCGCGATGCCGATTGGTTCTCTCGCTGCGCTTACTTCATTTGCAGCTGTCATCGTATATTTTGACAGTTGTGCATGTGTATCAAGAAGTTAATAGTGTAATAGTAATAGCATAATGTTAAAGCTAAATGGCGCGCGCGAAGCGCGCGCGTCTGTAATGTCTAGTTTATTTAAATGTTACGAAATGGTACATTCTGCTCGATTTCTGCTGTCAGATTATATTGGCAGGTTCTACTAACAAAACACAAGCAAGACGCATCATAATATTTTGTGACCAGACTTTATTCAGGTGACGGTATAGGCAAGCGAGATTGCAGTACAATAATGCGTTAAATCGAAAGTCCATTGATTATGAGCGATTGACAAGAACTAACTCTGAACTCAAGATTCGCTTAATATAATAAGCAGGATGGTTTTTTAAATGCCTAATAAGGAAAAGTTTTCATGGTAAAGATATTCTCAGTGGTTTACCATTGCTTTTTAAGAGATGGCGAATAATTCGATGTTTCTGGTCGGATTTGAACCCGAAACTTCGGCATAAAAAATAGATATATAATTTTCTGCGTTACCATGCGTTATGATTATATTGTCACGTTCTGTCTGTTGTTCGTCCGTTTTTTGGTCAATGCATTTAAGCAATTTTCCAGGGATTTGGACAAGTCGTGTGAAAGTTATTATTATTATTGATCGGGACCAAAAAGATATCGGAGTCTATAAGTTTTGTAACGAGGATCACGTTTATATATCTTATTGTAATTAGGATAATCAATATCGAAATCGGCAGGAATAGGTTTAAATGGAAGTGCGTTTTCTAATTTTTGCAATTTCTGGAGGAGGGAGAGAGGATTTTGATTAGAAGTAATAGCTTGTTTGATCTGGAACCTAATCCTTTTAATTTAAATTCGTCTATCTCTCCTTTTCGTCATTCATAAAAATGAATTTGATTGATCGCTACACTCTTCGTCAGCGTCCAAAGCCATCAATCCGCTACACTCTTCGTTAGCGTAAAGGCCAAATTCACTTTCGGGAATTATTAACGATTATTGCAATTCTCAAGAATCAACCCCGTAATCGCTACGCCTTTCGACAGCGAAAGTACCAGTTCGCTACACTGTTTGTCAGCGAAAAGGACAGATCGCTACGCTCTTTGTCAGCGAAAATTGCGAGTCGTATCTCAGGAGTGAATTTATTGATTAAGGATTTAACAAATACGAGATGAGATTCCAGATTTCAAGCTTATTCTTTTCTCAAACTTATCTTATCTTTATTCTTTTAAGTTTTAGTACAAAACTAAGTTATGCGTGAAGCGCGGTCTTAAAATACAAGAATATAGGGATTAAGTCCCAGAATCGAGCGCGAATGCTCGGACTTAAACGTACAGTCGAATGTCGGAAAGTGACTGTCTGGAATCGAATAGGAGTTAGTATTTGTCTTTAGAGTCAAAGTTAAAAACGATGTGTGTAGTCGAAATTAAAGTCGAGAATGAATAAGTGACGCTCTGCGGCGTTTTTCGCCCTATTTATACCCGAAATGGCCAGAACTCCCCGCGCGAAATTCTCACTACTTCTGACGCGTCTTAAGGGGGAAGGTTTTCTAGAAGTTTCTAGAAGCGTAATTTTGAGCCCCATCTGGGCCTCAGTCTGTCAACAGCCGTCCGATAACCGAAAGATAAACTAAACATTTATACTTGGAGCTGAGCGTTCGCTCGGAACTCTGAGTTAGCGTGCGTCGTCTAAAACGTTCAAAAATTCTAACGTGCGCGTCGTCTGAAATTTTAGGATAAAATTTCCGTACGTAACAATATTAAAATAATCAATTGCCTATTGCGAAAGTCCTATCAAAAGTAGATTGATTAAAAACAAAAACAATGTAGAATTTCTAGAAAACAAGATAATTAAGAGTTCAGTAAAAGATGATTCATTATTGTAACCCCGGCGCTTGTAAGGACACTGTAACTTCTTTCGTCAAATAATTGCGCTCGAGTGATCATGTCTTGAATTTTTATCGATTTGACTGTCAGGCAACAGTCACATCGACGAACGACATCCATATTCGTAAATTATGTTGCAAAGTTAGAGCGTTTTTCTCGACTGCATTTTTGGATTCTACGATCATTCGGCCACAGTCTCACACAATTAAATGCTTTCATCACCGTTTTTTATAAAAAAATCACACTGAGGAAGCCGAATCAAAAGGGACTGAAACGTTTTGTTATATTTTATTAATTTTCGATTTTTATAACCGTCGCCCGACTAACGTGCGTATTGGCTCTCATTTGCCTTGTTTTTATATACTTTATATACTTTCAGTAAGAATGAGTTCAGTAAGAATAGATAGTAGAGGAGAATGGGGTAACTGCGAATACGGGGTAAATGCGAACGATATGGGAGTTTTTGCAATACCGTCTGTTCGAGATTCCGTTCACGTTGCGCCATCCGATCAGATGGCAGCATCGATCGGATGCGACCTGCCGGAGCGACGCGGCAGTTTGCGCAAGCACGAGCGCGCTCATCGCCAACGTCTTCCTCGCGATATGAAGAGTCGTATCTAAATGGCCGCGCTGTGATCAGACGTACGACGTGTGCTCTGTGTATTCTCGAGATTTATTCCGAGTTAAGTGCCCATCGCAGTGATTGAAGCTGCCGAAAGACTTTTCTAACATGTAAAGCGACCGCTCATCCAGCTCTACTCTGGTACATCAACACGACGACTCAGGCTCACATGTGCGCGAGTACCGACCGCCACGTGTCTCACCGGCTCACGGGCTAATCATCACGAGGAGGGCAATTAATATAATTGTCTTGCCCACTCACAAACGATTATACAAAGACTTCTTATTTTTAGTGAACCGCAAAAGACTGCCCACCACTCTCAGGTCAGACTGTATATATCTATTCACGTTTAAAGACAGCTCAGACTGTGTTCTGAGTTACATTTTACATTAAAGAACAATTAATTAACACCTTCCACGCGCGTCCTTCTCATCCCGCTTTCATCGCCGGGAAATTCAGCGATTTCGCAAACACCGTCTTTCAGATACGGGGTAAACGCTAAAATCATATTATTCATGTTATCGGGTGGAAATAAGATACAACTGGTGAACACACATCGTTCATCGTAACACTACCCAGATAATGCGCAATGGACGCTACGGTAACGTACGGCAAACGGTATTTAAATATAAAATGGAGAACTTATATTAGACGTTGCTGCTTTCGATTTTAATTTTGCTGAAAAACCTATATAAACGAGTTATTGGTACCACGTAAAAATGAACGTATCATTAGAAACATGCAAAGATTTTAAATAATTTGGCGTCAGAGGAATGTAAAGTAAAATTCCGATTTGAAAGAGAACATATATAGGAAGAAAATAATAAAACTCCTTTGCTTCGACCGGACTGGCTAATATTTATTTAACAAGCACAACGCGTTTCGACCGAGATTCCGGTCCTTCTCAAGTGCGTACAATAAATTAAAACGCTTGCAAAACACTTCATTATACACACTGTGGCAGCAATGAGTCTACGAACTAAAATACAGAAAAGTAAAATAATTAATAAATTAACAAACTAAAACGACGTACAACGAGTAAACTCAGGAATAAATAAGCAACGCTTACATGTTTTGTGTGTCAAAGGCGATAAAAGATATGCGAGTCATATTAACAAATGTGAAATTCGGTGGTGCGTTCACAATAGGTGACGACGGACGACTGAGTGAGAAATAAAGGCAGAGGTAACCGAAAGCGCTCACATTAGGTTTATTATTTTGTCATAAATGACAGGAAGGTTATCGGTGTCCTTTTGTAAATTAATAGTGTTATTGTTTTTCTTAATAAACACCATTTCGGCTATCTCTCTCTTTTTAAAATGTTTCTCGCTATGTAAAACTTTGGGACTAGTCCAATTAAATTCGCGATTGCAAGAGGTCTTGTGTTTGCTGACCACAGAATGATTGCTAGGGTGCTTTTTAATATCAGCACAATGTTCTTTGATTCTAGTCACCAAATTTCTTTTGGTTTGTCCGATGTAACATGCGTCGCAATTAAGACAATCAATCTCGTATACAATTTCCATGCGTTTAACGCTTTCTAGCCTATCCTTGCCTCTATTAATAATACGATCGAGTTTTTTAGGAACCGTATAGACCACTCGATCGTGACCCCATCAAGCGCCTAACAACTAAAATCAATGGTTTAGTTCGCTCATGGTATGACAATGAAATTATTGACGAGAATACTTTCAAGCAACTACGTAGCACGTGCGGTAACTTGCCTTGTTGCTACGGACTACCAAAAATCCACAAAAACGGCTTTCCATTACGGATTATTGTCTCCGCGGTCGGTAGCCCATTATATAACATTGCTTGTTATCTTCATAACATTTTGAACGATTCCATTCCTAAACCGCGTTCCTATTTAAAAGACAGTTGGTGTTTCGTTGAGAGCATTAAAAAATTGAAAAATCTGCCCGACGAAATTCTCATTTCACTTGACGCCACTTCTCTTTTCACTAACATCCCGAAGGAGCTTGTTATGGAAAGCATTGAAAAACGATGGTGTCACATCTTTACTGCCACCAAGTTCACTTTACAACAATTTTTATACGCTATTGACATTGTTCTTAGCTCCACTAGCTTTAGTTTTAACGGGAATATTTACGATCAAATTTTTGGTAGTCTCATGGGGTCTCCTCTTTCCCCTATCCTTGCCAACATTGTGCTTGACGACCTCGAAACACATTGCCTTAAATTATTAAGTTTCAAGGTTCCCATATTCGGGAGATATGTTGACGACATATTTGCAATTATTCCACGTGATAAAGTTAATGACACGCTTGAGACTTTTAATAGTTATCACCCGCGTCTGAATTTTACATGCGAAACTGCAATGAGACCAATCTCTCGATCAACTTCTTAGATGTGACCGTTATTAGAGATGGCGAAAATCTGTTAACAAATTGGTACAGGAAACCCACCTTCTCAGGACGCTACATTAATTTTTATTCAAGCCACCCAATTAACTACAAAGTTAACGTTATATCTAATTTGGTTGACCGAGCGATTTTATTGTCTAACGAGCGCTTCCATGAGCATAATATCCGTGTTGTTAAAGAGATTCTCTCTGATAATTGTTATCCGACATATTTTTACAACAAATACATAAAACGACGATTAATGCTCTTAAAGAACCGCGATTCGGTAAACGACAAAGTTCATACTGTGCGACATCCTATCACCATTCCTTACATAAAGAATTGTAGCGAGAGTATTAGTAAGGCCCTGAGAAACAAAGGATTCGACGTGGTCTATACGGTTCCTAAAAAACTCGATCGTATTATTAATAAAGGCAAGGATAGGCTGGAAAGCGTTAAATGCATGGAAATTGTATACGAAATTGATTGTCTTAATTGCGACGCATGTTACATCGGACAGACCAAAAGAAATTTGGTGACTAGAATCAAAGAACATTGTGCTGATATGAAAAAGCACCCTAGCAATCATTCTGTGGTCAGCAAACACAAGACCTCTTGCAATCACGAATTTAATTGAACTAGTCCCAAAGTTTTACATAGCGAGAAACATTTTAAAAAGAGAGAGATAGCCGAAATGGTGTTTATTAAGAAAAACAATAACACTATTAATTTACAAAAGGACACCAATAACCTTCCTGTAATTTATGACAATAATAAACCTAATGTGAGCGCTTTCGGTTACCTCTGCCTTTGTTTCTCACTCAGTCGTCCGTCGTCACCTATTGTAAACGCACCACCGAATTTCACATTTGTTAATATGACTCGTATATCTTTTATCGCCTTTGCACACACAAAACATGTAGGGTGAGTGCACCAGTGAATGAACGATTAAGCGCACGGTCAGTTTTGGGAAAGGTTTTCTTTGTACTGGATGGTTATGGACTGACAAAACCAATTCTATTCGACATATTATATCCTAAATATTTGGATTAGATCGTTAAAACGTATTATTCTAACAGAAATATATATAAAAAACTCTATTGAAAGTAAAAATAGCAATTCCCCCAGTAATTGAACACTCGGACCCAATCAATGAACAGCCTCTGCACCAGTAATTGAACAGACCAATCCAGTGAATGAACAGCAAAATCCAGTGAATGAACACTATCAAATAAAGTAGTTATAGGTATTAACGTATCATTTATTTCGCAAGATTTTATACATAAAGTAGGTATCTGCAGTCTTAACAGTAATAATTATCAAACATTTTTCAATAAAGTGATATAACAAAAGTAATATAATAAATAATTAGGAACTTTAAATCTTCGATACCTTGATTTAGCTCCTGATATGTCCGACATCTTAAAAATTACGGGGAATTATACGTAATATCTATGAATCCACTTGATCTCATAGTTTTTTAAAAACTAGGTATAATTTCACTAGGCTTTTTGCCAATTTAAATCTATCGTAGAAACTTGCCTTTCCTACTGTAAATGCGTCTTTATGTGCCAGTATTATCAACGGAATTTGGTAACATTCTGAGTTATAGTGTAATTTTTATCACGACATAAGCGTTTTTGATAGTGAAAAGTAATTTTTCTGATTTCTCGAAAATGGTCTACTTTTTCATCGAGCTTTTGGGCAAAACTAAGCGACGACAGCAAAATTTCCTGAAGCAATTTTGTACCTGAAGGAACGCTCTTTAAATGTGTACCATTAAATTTGCTTGAAAATTTTCATTAATTGTAGAAAATTGCTTTTGAAAAAGTTGTGTCGAGTTTACCCCGCCTTTTTTTCAATTTAAAAATTTGTCTTTGCGTGATCACTTTTCCTTTCCTGAGGGCAAAACTAAGCGACGTACAACAAAATTTCCTTAAGCAATTTTGTACCTGAAGAAGCACTCTTTAAATGTGTACCATTAAATTTGCTTAAAAATTTTAATTAATTGTTGAAAATTGTTTTTGAAAAAATTGTGTTGAGTTAGCCCCGGTCTCCCCTATGCTAAAAAAATGATGATTAAGTATTTACTAGATATTTCCTGTACCCGCAACGAAAATAATTCAATTCTGATAGGTATTAGTGTTATCAAAAAACATTTTAATTCAAATAACATCTCACAGCATTACTATAATCGAATTTCATGTCGTTCATTTACTGGAATTACGGATTCCAATGAATGAATGCCGTCGTTTTCATGTCGTTCATTACTGGATTTACATATTCCAATGAATGAACAGTGCCGTTCATTCACTGGAAAAATCGCGGTTGTCAGAACCAGTAAGCAAACATTGAGTTTGAGAGTATTTTGAGGTTAAATAGGATCATAAAAATTGTGCAAAACGAAGGTTTAGGCATCTTAATGATCAGAGAAAACAATATCATGACTGGTCGATTCAAAGAAATTACTTGAGTGTTTTATTATACTGGCGAAAGAAATTTACTATTCTGTTTATCATGACTTGTTCGACACTTCTTAAGTAAATAATATTACCTATAAGTGAAGAGGGAATTAAAGCGGCCATACTTACTATTTTTATCAATTTCACGCGATGGGCCGCACACTCTCGTCGAAAACAATTTATAATATTACTTCACGAGCAAACTTCACGTATGTGACTAGTGGTGCTGCTACATAACGATACATAAATTCCGCTTCAAAAAAGTGCGGGAACCAAAAACTATGCTGACACCTTATTTTTTCGAGAAAAACGTGATACTGTTCATTCACTGGTGCACTCACCCTAAGCGTTGCTTATTTATTCCTGAGTTTATTCGTTGTACGTCGTTTTAGTTTGTTAATTTATTAATTATTTTACTTTTCTGTATTTTAGTTCGTAGACTCATTGCTGCCACAGTGTGTCTAATGAAGTGTTTTGCAAGCGTTTTAATTTATTGTACGCACTTGAAAAGGACCGGAATCTCACTCAGTCGAAACGCGTTGTGCTTGTTAAATAAATATTAGCCAGTCCGGTCGAAGCAAAGGAGTTTTATTAATTTCACTACTCACTGGCGAAGTAAAAGTATTTGATATATATGTTACAGTTAAAACCCGAAATCCGTCAAAACCCGAATTTACTGGTAAATTCTAGTTTTAACTAAGCCAGCTTGGCAATTCGCGTTCTAACTGAAATAATTTAGTCAAAACTAGAATTGACCGAGTGCTTTAGTATATTCGCGTTCTAACTGAAAAAAATTTAGTTAAAACTAGAATTAACCGACTGCTTTAGTAAATTCGCGGTCTAAAGTGTTTCTCTTACAGTCAAAACGCGAAATCGCTTAATCGGCAATGCTATACATACATGTGTTACACCCAAACACCGAAATCGCTCAATGAGCGAAAAAAATATCCACAACGCGATGTGTGCATTTGAGAAACGTCCACGACGCGTTCTGCATAACTTGCATGTACTTTAAGTTATAAAGCGAGGTCCACGCTGCCTATCGGCAGAGGTAGGTGCGGGAGGGGGGGTCGAAGGCCCCCCTTGCACCCCCCGCGCGTGTGTGTGTGTGTGTGTGTGTGAGTGACGCGCTTTAAAAGTATTTAAGTGTTTAAAGCGCGTCCACTAACCCATGTAGGTTAGTGACGCGCTTTAAAAGTATTTAACTGTTTAAAGCGCGTCACTAACTTACGTAGGTTAGTTGACGCGCTTTAAACACTTAAATACTTTTAAAGCGCGTCACTCACACACACACACACACACGCGCGCGCGCGCGCGCGGGGGGTGGTGCAAGAAGGGGCCTTCGCCCCCCCTCCCGCACCCTCCTCCGTCAGTAGGCAGCGTATAGACCTCGCTTTATAACTTACAGTACATGCAAGTTATGCAGAACGCGTCGTGGACGTTTCTCAAATGCACACATCGCGTTGTGGATGATCAGCACCGTCCACAACGCGTCATGGACCTTTCTCAAATGCATACATCGCGTTGTGGACGATCAGCACCGTCCACAACTGTACTGACTTGCACGACTGCACGTATTAGACAATTGACAAGCGCGCCGGCGACACATTAGAACGCGAATTAACTAAGAGCAATCAGTCAATTCTAGTTTTAACTAAATTATTTTAGTTAAAACGCAAATTTACTAAAGCGGTCAGTTAATTCTAGTTTTAACTGAATTATTTCAGTTAAAACGCGAATGTACTAAAGCATTCGGTCAATTCTAGTTTTAACTAAATTCTTTCAGTTAGTACGCGAATTACCGAAAGGGCTTAGTTAAAACTAGAATTTACCAGTAAATTCGGGTTTTGACGAATTTCGGGTGTTAACTGTAACATATATATTAGGAAGAACTTGCAGTTGCTCTTGACATACCTTACCGAATAGAAACGGAAAACCGATATAGCGTTTGAAAATTAAAGATCACGTTTTTACGTTGATGAAACGCGTTTTATCTTTTCCAGATGATCTAGTGTTCTCTGACGACAAGGAGACGCACGAGTTCGAGTCGCTGACGCCTGCCGACTCGACGGACGAGGTAACGTCGGATGAGAACAATGTGTACGTGAGATTTCCGGTGGTCGCACCAGCGACACCGGCCTCATCGCCGCCGACCACACGGGCCACTTCTGCTCATTATCCGATGAAATTGCGCGCCTGCGAGAAGAAAACGGATTTGTATATCCTGCAACCCGAGCGACTCAACACCAGCGGCCAGAGCAACCCTCTAAAAGGGAAACTCACCAATTGTCACGTAACCGGATGTGAAAGGTAATCTGAAAGTGTTCGTATATAAATGACTGATTCGCATTTCGAAAATTAGAAAGAAAAATTTGGAAATTAAATTCGCATAATTGAATAAAACTTTTTTATATAAATCAAATTAAATATATATCGATAGACATAGGGGAGACCGGGCCTATATCTGTCGACGGGGGCTATGTGTCCACAGTACTGCTATCTCAAGTTTTAAGAGACAGATGTCTCTACCATTGTAATAAGTAGTTGAAAAATGTCTCCTACGTAAGATATTTAAATGTTTGTTTTCTTGCGATGCCTCTCGCAGATGCTATATACGTTAAAAGAAAAGCGAAAACAATTATTCACATTTTTCGACGGTCGAAAAATTTGCTGTGCGACAGTAGTTTAACTCAAATTAAAGTAAGCAATTCATAATATTATCAATTAATATATAGTTATCAGGTGTGAGAAGCGTCAAATCTTAATTCCACATAATCTAAAATTGGCAACATATATGTTAAAGACTGAAAAACGTGGTCGGGGCTATCTGTCCTATTTTTGATAGGGCAATGTGTCCATACTTATTCAATGACGAATTGTTCTTTTATAAATAGATAATGGTGCGTAACTACAAAAGAAAGACTTTCCTTAAGACGGATAAGGTAGACATATCTAATAAAATTATATTTAGAGCGATTAAAAGAATAAAAATTGAGCGAGAATCTTTTCGTAAAAACAGTGTTAGACTTTGGAATAAATGTTCGGGCTCTTACTCGCTACTGTAAAAAAGTGACCTATGAGCAACTACTTGATCCTGCGATTCAAAAATCGTCACCAAATTTTTATTTTAAAAATACACGTCAAGTTAAATATATGAGTTTGTCTTAAATTATTGAGTATTTTCTACTTGATCCTGCGATTCAAGAATCGTCACCAAATTTTTATTTTAAAAAATACACGTCAAGTTAAATATATGAGTTTGTCTTAAATTATTGAGTATTTTTCTATTTCAAACGCTGCCGAGGATAAAGTAAAAGGCCCCAAATAAAAAAAGAAAATTAAAGAATTAATGGGACAAAAGAAACTCATCACATTGATTTTGCAACGGACTCAAAATCAGTTTGATGTCACCGTATATAAAGAAGTCAGCTCTACGCAGGAAACTTGTCAAAAAATCTACACAAAGTACCTACTTACTACTTCTCTGACTCCAACGACTAGGCAGTTTTTTTCAATATTATATATTAATAATAAGTAATATTATATAAATAAGTATAGAAATTAATATAAATAATGTGTTTTTTATTATGTGGACAGATAATAACCCCGCATATAGGGCTATTTGTCCTACGCTTGACTTGTCCACTTAAAAAATTTGCCTCTTTAAAATGTTAAAAGATTAACGATTCTAATTATGTTTTTTTTAATAGCAAGGTTAAAAAGTTACACCATTAAAATTTTAGCCAAATATCTCAAATATCTTTATTAGTTTTTTAATAAACTTGAAAAAGCTTAAAGTTTGGACACATAGCCCCGGGTCTCCCCTAATTGTGTTGTATTATTTTTTAGAGTATTTGATTTTAATTTATGAAATTGATAATAACAAATTAATTAGAACTTAATAAATTTTAATTTATCATACCTATAATGTCACTGAATTTCTCTTCGTTATATGTAAATCTTTGTATCACAATAATTTACATCTCTCTATTTTCGAAAGTGAGCAGAGAATCGACTGTCTTAAGATGCTAATACGGCTCTGTGATTGGTTTCATAATATTTTAAGATTGTGTGGTTGATGGTCTTAAATATAAGATCCGACTATGAATACCGGCCTAATGTAAGTGATCTGTGATGAATACATTTTTCTCTTGTTTTTCGTCTCGTCTGCAGACCGTTTAGTGTCCAAAAGATCCGTCACACCAACCTGATATTGCTGGTGGTCGACACGTTGTGTCCGTGCGGCAGTAAGCAGCTAAGCATCGAGCCAATCGAGGCGCTAACCGAGCCTGGGGCGTGTACGGCACGGAGAGAACGCCTGTACCGACGAAGACCACCGAAATGCATAAACTATCACCCCGAGGAGATGGAGATCAAATTTTGCGGTAGCGCCGGCCGTCTCTTTAACTACTCGTTGAGTCTTATGTCTCTCTTATTCGTCATCACAGTGCGGCTTACGTGACTCTGTCGGGATTAATTAATTGCGCGTGTCCAAGCGCGTGCACGCAAACCACATAAAGCATACACATACATACTCATACACGTGTTTACAAATTACCTTTTTAAAATGGATTTAGCGTTGTCGTTTCTATGGAACAGTTATAAAGAGAAATAAGAAGAGAGGAGCAGTGTACTAGGTTCGCGAATTGTCACTACTTGACACAAGAATGATGAAATATATACATATACACATACATACATATATATATATATATATATATATGTATATATATATATATAGTATATGGTACATCATATGATACCATATCGTATCCATATCAATAAACTATCAATGTTATATGATATGGTATATTATATGATATAATATATATATATATGCCTATCTATGTTACAATATCCAGTTATAAATTTTGTTATGCGAGAAAATCCTAAATATTTATGTGTGCGATCTCGTCACATGTACGAAATTTATCCTCGATGCCGGACTAAAAGCAATAAGTGTCCTGTGTATTATGACGCTCGTGAAAGAGAACGAAAGAGTAGATTTGTTGGTACTAATAGTTTGTTGGTACAATGAGAGAAATAATTTTGCCGTCGCGAGAAAATCGCATTTTTTATTAAAGTTCGCTACCAATCAATTATTTGACATTGCAACAAGACTTGTTTTATCGAGGAAATATGCCTGGTAAATTTGTTCGTAATAACGCGAATTTGCTGCTGAGACATAATATATGATGGGATTTCTGGCTAAATATATTTTTCTGTTCCACCGAAACAATTTGTCGTTATAATGATAAGAGTTGGAACTTGTTGAAAATATTAATTTTGTTTGTTGAAAACAATTGTGCACGTCTGTAAATTATATCGCTTTACAAGTTGATGCCCATCTCGCAATAGTAGCTTTGTTGCAACAGCAAAATGTGTTTGTCAGACTATTTCGTTTCAATAGCGAATTAAGTGTTTCTACGATCGGATTTACTGTACAAAGTCTTTTTGCGAACAGAACGGATTTTACTGTACTATCGAACTGTATTAGTAACAACAGCAAAGTTTGGTGTCCTTTACATTGAATGTGAAACGACGGTTTTATTATGACAATAAGATTCTTTTCTTTGTCTCGTATAGCAATCGTAGTACAAGACGCTCAATAAACGATTCGATTATTGATCGGATTAATCCAATCTTACAGTTAGACAATCTTAGACAAATTAATGAAGAATTTCCGCATTCTCTTCATTGTTGCCAAAATCGATCGAAGCATCCTTTATGACCTCCGAAAAACTATTACGGAACTACAGATGAAAAACACGATTTTGTTTGTGTCTTTGCATCTATCAAAAACTTCGTTTACTTTCTGAATATTATTCCAATATTCAAAATAGCGTAACTAATGAAAAGAGATTATACCGATCGAAATTTTGTACGAAGAATTTGCTGTAAGAATTAGAAGCCCTTTTTTCGGAGTTATAGAGTTTGTCCGCGAATGTGTCCCGGTGAGTCTTGAGGTTTATCGTGTTACCTCCTGGCGGAAAAAATTCTCCAACTTTTTATGCAACAACTGCGCCAAACTACAACCAATTACGAAAAAAAATACGCGGTAACTACAAGTAAAGTAGAGATTCTACATGGAAATAAGAAGTTTTAATGCTAAACAAAATGCTAAGATTACAACTAATCACAAGAAAATGCGCGATTTCAAAAACTTTCTTAATTGTTTGTAGATGAGCGTAAAAAATTCTCAAACATTTTTAACAACTCCGCCAAACTACAACTAACTACGACAAAAAATCCGCGGAAACTACAACTAAATTAGAGATGCAATTAACTTAATGCCAAACTATATACGCTAAAATTGCAACTATTCACTAGAAAATGCGCGGTTTCGGACAGTTTTTTTATTTGTTATAGATAAGCATACTAAGACATAGAAATAATTAATTATGCGTAGAAACTTGTTGCGCATAATTTCTACGTTTTTCTCCGTCGTGTACTCCCCGCGTGTAAGAGATATATTCCGGAACGGTTGTACGCGAGCGTTACACCGTGCGTGCGTGCGTTATTCGACACCAGTCGAATGAAAGAATTACATTCTCGATGAGACATCCCGAAGGAAGCGATACGACGCCTATCCTAGACAGCGAAGGACGAGACGACGCATGTCATTACAAGGATTGTGAGGCCACATCCCAGATTGTCTGCCCGGCGAATAATTAGCTGTTTGCAACAACGCTAAGTACCTCTGTTTCTTTCATTAATTATGCGTAGAAACTTGTTGCGCATAATTTCTACGTTTTTCTCCGTCTAATTACAATTTAAGATGACATTTTATGGGCAGTAGACCAGCAGCGGCAGATCGTACTGATTGGCTACAAAATAGAGAAGTTCTCGAGTTTTTAGAAATTCTCTGTCTTCTAGCCAATCGGTACGATCTGCTGCTGCCCATAAAATGTCATCTTAAGAGGGGAAAAACTAAGTAAAATGGTCAAAAAATCGAAATTTTTTTATTTAATATTTTGAAAGTATAACATCTTGAGAGTATTCTGGCAAAAGGAGAAGTCGAAATTCAAAATATTTACGGAGCTATCGCCCATTGTCGAGATGTCGCTCAAGCAACAGAGTCAGTTTAGCTCGAAAATTTCACGTGTGCGGTTAAATTTATTAAAATGCCAAACTATCCTAAAGGATCGCGAGGGTAACATCGCTCGAAAACGTCCTAAGAAAAAACATTTTCAAGGGAATCAATTTTGCAGACAACAGCGGTGAAAAATTCGAGATGAGTTTAAGTGACGACGGTGTGAGTGCAAGTGCAAAAAAAATTTAAGACTGCCACCAGTGAGGATATCCGTACGAATCCTTTGCACACGTACAGAATTATTGAGTTTTTTAGTGTTTTTATTGCTCTGTCAGAAATTTTGATTTGTTCGACGTGCAAGCAAAAAATACGTTTTGAAGAATCAGGGCAGAGAGGACTCGGTTTTCAAAATTGTCGTTATATGTCGCTGCGGTAATAGAGAAATACATTCAGGACCTTTTATTTCTAATGGTTACGAAATAAATCGAAGAATAGTGTTAGTCATGAGATTGCTCGGCATCGCAAGAGAAGGAATAAATATATTTTGTAATCTTATGGACATATGCAGTGGATTGAGCCAAGGCAGTTACACTAACATCATCGAACATATTCATGCAGCTTGTAAGTCGTCATTCGATATTTTATCCAAAAAAGCTGTTAAAGAAGAGATCGAAAAAAATGTTGAACACGGAAGAGAAGAAAAAAATCTCAAAGTTTCTGGTGACGGCTCGTGGAAAAAGCGTGGGTTCAAATCATTTTATAGTGTTACAACGCTCATCGGCTACTACACCGGCAAAGTGATCGACTTAGTTGTAAAAAGCAGTTATTGCCATAGTTGTACGTTCTGGAACAAGAAAACTCATACTGAAGAATATCGTAAGTGGTATGAAGATCACGAAGAAGAATGCATGCAGAATCATGAGGGCAGCTCCGGAAAAATGGAAGTTGATTCAATGAAAGAAATGTTTGCGAGATCGGAAAAGAATTTTGGCGTAAAATATGGTAATTACATCGGTGATGGGAACTCAAAAACTTTCAAGGCCATACTAGAATTGAATCCTTATGGTGACGAGTTGACTGTTGTAAAAAGTGAGTGTATCGGTCACGTCAAAAGAGAATGTACAACAGACTCCAAAACATACAAAAAGAAAAAAAACTTGGCGGAAGAGGCAAGTTAACGGATAAAAAAATAAAAAAACTCTCAACATATTATGGTTTTGAGTATCCAAAGAAACGTAGACAGTGTTGAAAATATGAAAAAATTAATTATGGCTACTTATTATCATATTTTTTTCAACAAAAGAAGAGCCGAATCATGGAAACTGTCCGACTGGAGCCGACAGCTGGTGCAAGTGGCAGAAAGCTATCGCTTTAAACACAGATCCAAAACTTGAAGATCTAACTCCATTACTTCCTGAAGAAATGAAACAGCATCTTCTGCCAATTTATGAAGATTTGAGTAGAGAAAATTTACTAGAAAGATGCTTAACAAAATATCAGAACTGCACTTAAAGATTTTATTTTGATTAAAAATAAACGCGTTTGACCGCCCGCCCACGCTTCCCTCCCCTGGAGCGACTTCTGGCTGCAGTGCTACGTGCTTTTCAGATAGTAAGAAGAGTTTTCATATACAAATTTTGACTGCACCTTATCATTTTTAATTTTTGTAGCCAGCTCTTAGACTATAAGAAAGCTTCGCGTAAAACTAGCTATCTAGGAAATGCTTAAAAGCGTTAATGAAAAAATGATTGATGAAGACCGCCACAGATTTTATTGCAACTAAAGATTTATTCCTAAAACTTTATTGTAAAGATATTTTGTTTAATTCTAAATTTTTACAATAAGATAAAAAAATAAAAGTTGATAAGTTTAGTATTTCTTTTATTTTTCTTGAATTGTCTTGTATTTTCCTTCAGCTATGTGTATCTTATACTACGTTTACGCGAGCGTTACTTCTGTAGTAACTTACGATAATTCACTCGTTTAGAAGTGAATTATCGTAAGTTACCACAAATCTCCGTTTACGCGGAGGAATTATCGTAAATTACTGCAGAAGTAACGCTCACATAAACATAGTAATCTTGTAATAAAATTGTATTATATAAACCTCACATCATAAGTTAATTTTTTCAATGTTGCCGAGTTAAAATTACACGAAATAATAGCCGAAATATCATCAAATAAGAAAACTAGATTTCAGATAAAACTACTGAAATAAACAAAATTAATTAGTATAAATTCCGCGTAGTCTTTTATCTACTGTTATCTGAACGCTTACCTATATTCTCTTTCTTAAATTTTTGCCTTCTAACTATCACTTTATGTTAACAGATTTTATATAAAATTAGGACCTACACAATGCCTATTCATATATCCTGTACGTAATAAACCTCCTTTTCTCGTTTTCAACGTAATAAACTAATTTCTCCCTTTCGTATATATTACATATTTCGTACAACCCCAGCACTGTCACTACATACGTCGTATAAATCGCACTGTCGCGGTTGGTTTAATCGCATAAACCTGTATGCATTTCTGTGCAGAAACATACACATACATGTAACCCGAATAGGATATATCGGAAAAGTGGTGCCCTTTTCCGCAGCTGCAAATCCTTTTACGAATACTGCTGAATCGAATTTTCTTTAACAAATTTAGTTTGAGTTTCATATTCTCTTGCACAGCTTCCATCTTCTTTTTACTAACTGTTTTCCGTAATTCATAAAATTCTTATTTTATTATATGACAATAGAGTCGTGGAATAAAAAAAAATAGAAACATAATACATTCTTAATCTATAAAATTAGATATAATTTGATTCTTACGAGTTATGCTCATTAAATCTTAATTTTCAGTGATATAAACAGAAGATTATGCAGACCGTTATATTCTGCATTTCAGTATTTTTAAAAGAAAGTAAAGAAAAATGACTCGAAATGAAAGTTATCGCACAAATTTTAATTTATTTTATATTCCTATCTTATCTCATCTAACGTAGTTATACTTAATTTTCCTCTTTTAATTTAAAAAACATATTAAGATTATTTTTATATTTATTGCCTCATTTATTATCTAACTTTACTGTTTGGCTTTCTTATCTGTGTTCGCACGAAAAGTCCGGGGATCTCTGTGACACCCCGCATGTACTATTTCACAACAGTACAGTTTCTGTAACAGCGGTTCCATAAACGAGGGTTGGCCGCTGGTATTCGGGCTCGATAACGACTATACACTCCGTATACGCGGCAGGCACCAACCCTCGGCTCGCGCAACCAACCTCTCACCAGGGCTAAAATTAGACGGAGCACGGAGCGTCCGGGAGAGACAGAGGGAGAGACTAGGGTTTATTCAAATTACTCCGCGCCACTCGGCGCGCAATACTCTGCGAAACAGACTGCCGGATTTTCGCGAGGCGGAGTACCCATTGAATTCTCGGCGCTCGAGAAAACGGAAGTGTCGACGATGCATTCGCGACGATGCAAGTTGCTTTATCGCGCGCTTTGCGCAGGAATAATGACGAGGACGCTTAAAGATAGACTTGCGTTTTTGTACGAGTTTTTGTCATCCGCGTTCACGGCGAGAGAACCATTGCATTCATGAATGATTAATTATCATTTCGCTGATTAATCCATCTTCGTCGCACCGGTCTTTATGCAGAACGTCGAAAAACTCTGCGTAATGATAGCAAGCAGCCTTTATATTATCTTGAAGTTTCTCTATAATCTCCTTCGATGTTCTCCTTCATTCTTCTTTTCATAAAATTGCCATTGTATACCTGATGAGCATACCGGTATGCTATAGTTATGTAACTTGTCAACATTATTTCTATTCTGTCTATTAATTATAGCCGTCTATTCTAATAGAATCCTAACTAAAAAACAACGCGACAGATATAGCATATTCAATGCTTGTGTTATTATCAAAACTAACGTATACTTTAAAAAAAAAATCTCTTTTATTAAGAAATCGTAATCTCTTCTTTTTACACATCTCTCTCTTTACAGTGTTAACTTTAAAATGTGTTTAAGAGAAGAAAGAACATTGCCTAAGTTCTTTTATTATCAGAACGAGAAATAGAAGATAAAGTACCCTATATTTAAGAAAGCTAATTTATCGATGGGATTTTAAGGATTTCAAAGCGATTTAACGGATGAGGAGAATCTTCCCGTATAAAAGCGGACATGCAGTTGTTACTAGACAGGGGCGTTAGTAGTTACCGTGGTCTTCTCCAAGCAACGAAGTAGGTGATGATGCTGCAGCTCGAAGATATCCTCCTCCTTGTAGAACTCATCCAGGTGCAGTCCGCTCTCCTGAGCAGCCAAACGCGCCTCCGCTGCCTTCTTTTTGTTCACGAAAGCGGCGCCGCTCGACGCCTTCGCGATTCTGATACGCGCCAATCTGGCCTTCTGCAACACGGAAAAGAGAGAAATTCGCGTTAGTTCTTTATTCTTTTAATAAGATCTAAACATCAAATTAAAATCAGTTAGAAAATCGGTTAATTTAAAACTACGATGAAAAAATACAATAAATAATAAAAATCGAAGAAACCCCCCTCCCAAATATAATCAAATTTTTTCTCGCTAAATAATCTATTGAGAGAAATTTAAATTTATTGAACGAGCATAATATATAAGTGTGTTATTAGTTATCAGTAGAAGCTAACATTTAAGTATTTTTATCTCTATTATATAACATTAATAAATTATGCTTCCACCACATTTTCGAGAAATCTAAATTCTGATATACAGTACATAACCATTTCATTATACGCTTTGAAAATAAGCCAAGTGATTTCAATTTGTTAAAGAGCATGCGCTCTTTCTGATTGGAATAAATAAAACCCGTCGTAAGAGAAACGTATACAAGCATTTGTATATTACTTTATGATAAAAGTATACGTAAAAATGTCTTTCGATGTTTACTGAGAATAAACTCCCGCTAAGGCCAGAATAAATTTTTATCTCGACGTCGTGACGTATAACGTCCGGACTTCATTGTGCCTTCTTAAATTCCCATTTTACGCAGCGCGGAGAAGTTTTCGGTTGACAAATGGCTGAATTTCGTCGCCGTAAATATTTTATGGAAATTTTTAAAGTACTGTTCTCTGGAAAAAGAACCCTCTTCAAGAAAATTTCCTTTCGATTAGTATTTTCCCTTGGTATTTTTTCGTTCTTTCTTAAATTAAAGCAAAACTTTTCAGCTTCTAATCGTTTTATAATTTGCAAGCAGATAAGACTGTATTCGGAAATCTTATCTAAATTGAATTATTCTCAATCAAATACATTATCATTTTTCTACTTTATATGATGTATGTACATATAATCTATCTTTTAGTTTCTGCAATTGTTCTCGCTTATCTTTAAGACGACTGAGAAGACGTTTGCTATTCCTAATGAAAGAGAAGCGATCTTTACAAGTGTTTTATAGTTATACAAGATAACACAAGATATCTAGTGTCTGCCGTTAAATTCTGAAGGTATCAGGTTTCAATTTCAAAATAAATAACGCTGTAACATAATATATCAGAACTTAACAGTTCTCTAACATTATTAAAATTTTATTACAGATAAATGGAACACGTGTAATGTCAAATCCCATTATTGCTACACTCTAAAATTGATAACTTGAAATACGACGTGTATCATTTATAGCTGCTACTTATTCATCTACAATAAAATAAAATCATAAAAGCAAAACGCGAAGAGTGAAGACTTGCAGAGTTCGTAAAATCTTAAGTTATGACAAGCAATATTACAAGTTGAAATACTTTGAATCATTTATTTATAATCACGGACAAGCGAGAAACTATAAATAAACGCGGCTCTTTCCGCCCTGTATTTTTCTAAGTGTCTTTATAAATAAACGACCTTATGCAACCTTATTGACGCCGCATACAACCACGTGTTTAATTTTTCTTTTTTCTCACGGTCGACCTGCAACAACTATCGCGTTATTTTATGCGGCAAGAAAACTGCGCGCGACCGGCGCGAACACAAATAATTTCCTTAATCAATGTTGTTTAATCTTTATATGATTTTTTCTTACAATTAATTCTTCACACAGAGATACAAGAAGATATGTATGTATACAAAAAAGTCTTTAATTTCATATTTAGACCTCTCTCTCTAACTCACTCTTAAAAACGTTGTTTTTAAATTAAAAAAAATCTAGTAAAAATATTTCAATTTTTCCACAGCAAAAGCTCAAATGGATATTATTTTTGCTCATATTTTAACGTTTAACTTTAAATAACTGTAATTCTTGAAAATCATAATTAGAATACAATTTAAATTAAAAATATAAATTAAAAAATTTTAATTTTAATTTTTTTAATAAAAAAATAACGCCAGAAACTTCGACTATATGTATTTGTACTGCATAATTAATTAACCTCGGATGTATACGCACACGCACATATATAGAATTTATTCTATCATCTCTGCTGAATATATCATCTTTTTTCTTTGGCTTTAACTTTGGTGTATCCTTTTTAAAGAAAAAAGAAAATTTATATTAAATAATAACAAGATCAAAAGCCAACCAAATCTAAAAACTTATTCGATAAAAACAAAGAAAAGAGAAATTATATTGAATATGTACATAAATTATATAATAAATTTGGTTATTTACCACACAATCCGTCAAGCAATCCGCGAAATGTTAAAGATATTATTATCATTATAATTTCTATTATTATTTCACTTTTGAAAAAATAAAAAATGGTGTAGTGATTGAAAACACTTAACTGATCGTTGAACGCTCTTTCGTACACGTTCTGGCCGTAGTTTTGATATAATGGAATAATATCGGAATTTCTGCGGTTTTACGCGATATTACAACGAATAAACTCTCGACAGACTCTTTTCCGGCCGCAAACGAGGATTAACGGCGAAGTCCGAGCGGTCGCGTATCGACCGCGCTAATTTTGTAACTTTCGCAACTTGCGCTATGTAATTGCGGAAATTGCGGCAGACGGCTATAAGCGCTAATTCAATGGTCCACGTCTCCAACTGCCGTGCGTGATTATGAAAATATAACGAGCTAAGATGCGCCACATGTTCTTTGTGAGATTTTACCGAACGCTAGTGTATATTTTTGCGAACGATATCGATAGTTACCATTAATCGGCTGATTAGAGATTGAAAGGGCTCAGTGTTTCTATCGGTTCTATTTTTGTTAAAAAGAAGGGGTAAAAGCGTCATGGCAGCTGGAGGGTCGGAGAATTTGCTTTAGTCGATAAAAACGTGGATCACGAGGAATTGAGTCCTCTCTCTTTGCCAAAGAAATTTACGCTCTCGGTCTTCAAATGATTTGTAAATAAGTTATTTTCCACGTAGATAACCAAGGACACGTGTATTATTTCGTAACACAAATTTTAAATAAAAACCGTATACTAAGTAAAACATACGCGATGTGCAAATATATTACAATATAGCCCGTCTCACATTTGCAGTTGTGACACGTGTATTCATTAACTTAACTGTTAATTATAAATGTTGATTAAAAAAACCAGAAATCGTGCGCTTTTTATTACTTTTAAAATAATTGGGTCAGCAAAACGCAAATAATTTTTCGCGTAATTAGCGTTTCATAAGTTCATGTAACTTCAAGAAATGTATTCTCATCGTCAATGACAATCCGATAACTCTGCGAGAACACAGAGTTTGAATTAATAGAAATTAATTCAAATATTCAGCAAACATCTCTAAAGATCCGTATCACAGACGGGCGCATTTTGCGGTAAATGAATCAGCGTAATAGAGAATTATACAGATCTAATTCCGTCGCCGCCCGTTCAGAAATTTCAAGCAGCCGGCTTTAGCGCTAAATTCGCCGAGATTACTAAGCCGGAAATTCTCCGCTTATCACGAATTCGCGATGGGCATAGTAGTAGCCAAGGTAAGAAGCCGCAAGGTCGGCTCGCCGAACAGAAGGCCCGTTTACGTTTTCGCCTCGGTATATTTTCGCGCGGTGCAATCTCGGCCAGAATCGCAGCCGCGCTTTTCTGCGACGTGCATTCATTCGGCACTCGCGGATGTTTACGCCGTTATGGATCGAGGCATCTGCGAAACGTCAGAAAACTCCCTCCCCCCCCCCCCCGGATACACCGACTGCGGCTTAACTGCGCTTTACTGTCACAACACCACGACAGCGACGACGACGATCGAGAGAGTCGAGAGTAGCAGCGTGACCTGACAAACGTGGAATCGTCGCCAGCTGTGATTGAACGTGGCCTTATGAAGCCGCAATGAAAACACTGTAAAGCGGGCGAAATCGAGCTCTCCAGACGCACGGCGCAACGTGAAATGCAGAGCAATGGTATTTTCGCGTGTAATGAAAACACGCGGAATATTTGGATTTATTAAATATTATCTCAATGCTTCCAGCGATTTGTATCTACAAGGCGATTCTATAAACTAGGGTTGAATTACGGTTAGTTCTTAAATTAAGATAGAAAAAAGTAATAGAAGAGAACCTTTCACTGTTTAATTACCATTCTGTGATTATATTTTTCCGAATAATGCACTGATGTACTTGCAAGATGCAATTGTACTTTCTTCTTTAAATGGAATCATATACCTCTTTTAGCTTCGATTCTTTCTTAAATCGATTCTTCTTATTATTCTGCATATAGTATTGAAGTAAGATAATTAGAAAATCAATATTATACTTTACCACACATTACATATTTTATGTCTAATTACTTTATTACGTTAAGTGGCGAGTGTAGTCATCGTGATATTCTAAAAATTTCTAACACGGCTTTTATATTGTTTATAACATACCAAGTTGATCACTAGCTACATTAGGAACACATTTGTAATTCGTTCTTTCAAGTTATTTTGTGAATTCGATTCTTTTGCTAAATACCGAAAAAATATTTTTTAAAAACTCCACAAGAAAAAATTCTTCTGATTATTTTATATTAATAATGCATTATTCGAAAAAAGATTTTCCTTTACCATTATTTTATATCTTTACTTACACTTAGAAAAGAACCTAGAATCACCCTACATGTATATGTAGGTGTGTATTTATGTACATATGTTTTACTTTTAATTATAAATATCATCACGCGAAAAGTTGAAATTAACTTTAACAAAAATGTTTATTCGGGTTAATTAACGTTCTTATGATGCACTCGTAACTAAACACAGGCCAAATGTAAATTGTGATTTCCACTGTATACCTGAAAATGCCGCGCTGCAAACAACGCGTACTGACGTATGTTGTGCCGGGCGTATTTCAAATGGCATGCTTGACAGAGTTCGTGTAACAAATCAACCGCTTGATAATGACCATTCTCAATTTGCATATGGGCTTGCTGCAGTTCTTATCGAGATTACACGATGACACGTTATGTCGGCGTATATTAATTACGCAATTTATATAGCAGAAATTACATCAACAATACAATTTTATTTTCATTCTCATTGAGATAACATTTAATGAATCCAAATATTCCGCGTGTTTCCATTACACGTGAAACAAATTTATAGTTAGAAACAAATTTATATTTAAAAAATATTCTGTCAGATGATTGTAAGAAGGAACGATTTGTAATTTATCCTCCATCGAGAAGAAATCCTTCGTATTACGGTATCCGGTATTCTACAGTCATCTAACAAAATCTAACAAGTATTTCAAACAAATCAGGAATCAGAATCGGTTACCGATCGAAGAAATAAATCAAAATACATATGGTTCCTGTTATCAATTCTCCCACGGCCGTCTGCAATTATTTCTTCAAAAATTAAAATAAAAGTTTCAACGCACACACAATGTATATAGAGAATGTTTAAAAAGTCCCGGGCCGGCAAGATATCTCGAAAATAAGACATTTTAGAAAAAAATGTTGAATACAAAAGTTGTTGAGTATCAAACACCATTGCTCTGCATTTCATCACGTTACGCTGTGCGTCTGGAGAACTCGATTTCGCCAGCTTTTTCATTGCGGCTTCATAATGCCAGTGGCATGTGCGATTTTGCGATATATCGCAAGCACTGCGATTTTTTTTTATTGAATCGCGATGCGATATGGAATTAAATTTTTATCGCAAAATCGCGCCTGCGATTCAAAATCGCGCCTGCGATTCAAAATCGCGCCTGCGATTCAAAATCGCGCCTGCGATTCCAAATCGTGTCTGCGATTTTAAATGCAACAAAGACAAACGTTGAACATTGATCAACGCAGTGCGTTTATTCGCCGCTTATGCGACACTCTTATGATAACTGTGAGTACAGTGAATATACCGATAGAAACTTTTTTGAAGTCTAAATCGGTAATATCAGATAGTCAGATAGGTGGTTCTGTATGTTGAGAATAAGTTGCCTTCTACACAAACTACGTACTGTGTATGTGTACATGACAGTTTCGAGTCGAGTCCTAACCTGAGCAGTCCCAAATCAAGCATACATATATACACGCTTATCATAGTTTATGTGTGGCATCTTTTCTATATACTGTAAGCGTGTAGCTATTCTGTCTGGCATTATTAGCCTAAACACGTAATACGTGAACGTGTATTGTCACGACGTCACGAGTCACGAGAGCTTTTCGGTTTTCGATGGTTTTTCGCGACAGACGTACTGTAATACAATTGTCGATATGGAGATCTTAAAATCTTCAGAAGAATCAATAGATGAAAACAAATCGGATGGAAACAAATCGAATGAGCCATTATCAACATCGGTGAAAAATTTTTTTAAACTATTTAATGATGAGCAACAGACAGCCAATACTGAAGATAAAAACAAAAAAGTCTGTTGTTTATGTAATAAAATAATATCATGTCCTAAAAGGAATGTTAGCAATATGACATCTCATTTAAAACGACACCATCCACTTAAGTTTCGAGAACTCGAGTTACAAAGAAATCTGTCGCAATCGCAATCTGTCGATGAGGACGATGAGGTATCTATTATTGCAGATAACTTATCTTCGACGAGGTAAGCTTGTGATTTATGTTTTATTAATATAAATATGTAAATTTTAGAGATACAACAAATTATACAAGTACAACATACATTTTATACATAAATATATAAAACGTAAAAAATGTTAGAATTATCAACATTTTTAAACTCATTTATATACATTTATATACAATATATTCAACTATAACGTAATTTTTTATGTACACATTTTAATAAATTTGACAGATTTGTTTTTTACATGATCTTAATTCTTTTATACATTTCTATTATATTATACATAAAATAAAATTTTTTGTATAGAATTTTATATATATTTTTTGATACTGTTATTATTTTTATAAGTTAAACATAGCCATAGCAAACGGTTATAATAAAACAAGTAATATTTATTTTAATTTTTATTAAGTAATAAGATGTAATTTATTTTCAGCGAGAGTGGGGTTTCATCTATTGAAAAGGATAATAATGATAAAAAAGCGCCTCATTTTAAATCTAAAACTCGGCAGACTTGTCTTCAACAATTTCGTGCTCTAGACAAGCGTACTTCTGCAAAATATTCAAAAGCTATAGCGTACTTTATTGCTACTTCCATGCAACCGTATAGCGTGGTCGATTCTGAGGGATTCAGAGTATTATTAAAAACTATAGCTCCTAATTTTGAATGCCCTCATAGAAATGTTATGTCTGAGAAATATATACCAATGTTATATGAGCAAACTAAACAGACTATTATTACTATTATGAAAGACGCAACAGACATATCCTTTACAACTGATTGCTGGACTTCTGAAGCAAAAAGTCCTTATTTTTCACTTACTGCACATTTTATAACAGAAGATTGGAAATTAATGAGTGCCTGTCTGAATTGTACTTTATTAGATGTCGATCATACAGCTCTAAATCTAAAAGAAGGTCTAACAAATGCGTTAGATGAGTGGAATATTTCTCGATCCTCTGTTGCAGCATTTTCCACAGATAATGGCTCGAATATAGTTCAAGCAATTTCACTAATGAGCGTGCCACATATAGCTTGTTTTGCACATACCACACAGATTGGTGTAGAAAAATTACTAAAGGATGAGTCAATAACGTCAGCTTTAGGAAAAGCACGTAAAATTCAATCGACAATGGCTCTATCTACAAAAGCTCGCAGATGCTTTCGAGAAATTATGCAGGTAATTATTTTTATATAAAATTATTTTTAAGTAAATTATAATTTTAATATATATAGCACAATATAACCATATATAACACTCTCTCTCTCTCTCTCTCTCTCTCTCTCTCTCTCTCTCTCATTTATACTCTTGTTTAAATTATTTTAAAATTATGTAATTTTTTCTAAATTGGAAACTAATAACATCATAAAAAAACAGAAAAGATATTTTCTTTACTGTTATTATTATTTTGTTATTCTATTTTATAATGACTATCTTATTTATTAAAAATACTTCTATAATAGTTTTAAATGATGATAATATTTTGTAGGGCTTAAATAAAGAAGCGAAAATGATATCTGCAGCCACACCAACTAGATGGTGGTCCACCTTAAATCTAATAGAAGCTATTGTATCACAAGATGCAGGAATTACGCAGTTTCTTCTAACTTTTAACCGAGGAAAATATTCTGAACTAAGATTAGATGCAGAAGAACATGACACATTGAAAACAGTTGTTAGAATTCTGAAACCAATACAAGAAATTTGTTTATTAATGTCCAGTGAGCAATATGTTACCGCAAGTGCAATACTACCACTCGTTAATCTCATTGAAGAGTCGTTAGAAAATAATGAAAAAGAAAATGAGGCAGTTTTGTCCGTCTATGTTGATAATAATGAGTGGGACCAAGTTATTAATAATGTGGATCCAAATCCAAAGTCTAAAGTAACAATCTTAATAAATACATTACAAAAAATAAAATGTCTCAGAAAATCCATTCAAATTGAAATGTTACGAATAACATTTTATGTTTGTCAGACACTTCGAGTTGATAATTAACAGTTTCTGTTAATAATTTTCAGATGATAATTGTAACATTTAAATTTGAATGGATTTTCTAAATAGTATATTACACTACAAGGGCCGAAAGTTGAATTTTCGGCCCTGCGCGTCATGATGCCCCGAGGCGAAGCCGAGGCAGGATGACGCGCAGGACCGAGATTTCAACTTTTGGCCCGCGTAGTGTATACGATTTTTCTTCATAGCCGGTCGAAAGTACGTTATTAATTTTACTTTTTTTAACTTTAAATGTTAATAAGCATGTTTTTGATGCCTGCCCCCGACATTTGCGGCACGAGCGAAGCGAGTGCTGCTGGTCGTGGGGGCAGGCATCAAATATATTCGAAGAGTCAAATCTTGTCATATTTTGTAAAAATAAATTAATTCCATTCTATCAAAAATGTATTTATTTTCATTAGTTTAACAGAAGTTTTGTGTTCTATCTGCCACTTTTTATACGTGTCGTAAACAAGATTGTATCGATCAACAGACTTCTTTGGCAACGTATCTGTATTTATTATCAATCGCGCTTCTGCATCGAAATTTCGTATAACTTCTTCCTCGTCTACGGATTCATCAGATGACATATTGTTCATTTTTGCTAGATTATTGAATTGACTTTAATAATATTTTAATATTAAATTAACTGACGACAGAACAATATTGATGACTATTTTTAAGGTTAAAGGGCGTTAAGGTTTAAGGTTATAGAGGGCGCGCGTGTACTTCTCACAGGGAGTAAATGTTAAACTTTCATCCCTGCTATTAGGGACGAAAGTACGTACTTTCGACCGAGGTATGAAGAAAATATTATTAACTTCTTTACAATGTAATAATTGTGTTACTTTATTGATATAGAAAATGCACATTTCAAATATTAATAACATATTATGTTGTTTTTGTTTTCCGCTTACACTTACAGGATTTAGAGATAAAACTTCGGCAACATTTAATTCGAGCTCTAAAAGAGCGATATGATCCTCCTATAGAGGTAAAAGGTGGTTATATATTGCAAAAAGCTGCACTGGAGAGACGTCAATTCCTGCAATTATGCACACTTTTAGATCCACGCTTCCGAGAGCAATATTTGGGGGAGGAGTTAAATGTAATAGAAAAACGTCTCGTAGAAGTTATAAACCAAATGGCTCCACCAAAAAATCTTGTTACCAACGAATATCAAGTCGAAGCTGAAAGCGGTTTTGCCGCTATATTTCGAAAGAAAAAAAAAGTTGATTCAAACGAACAATTGACAAATGTCAAAATAATTGAAATGGAAATAACAAATTATTTGAAAACGCCGATTGTTAATATGAACACAAATCCTTTGTTATGGTGGCGTGATCACGAAAAAGATTTTCCCAGGATGAGCAAAGCAGCCAAAAAGTATCTTGCTGTTCAAGGAACCAGTGTTGCGTCCGAAAGAGTTTTCAGCAAGGGCGGAAAAGTAATCACAGAAGAGCGTACCCGCTTAACGGGACAACATGCAGCTGAATTAATATTTTTAGCTATGAACAAACAATTTGTTCCGATGCCCAATTAATAAGTGTAGTGTTAATATCCATTTGCATACTATAAAAAGTTATAAATAAAAAATATATAATATATTATACATATTTTTAGTTGTTTATTTTTATTTTATAAATATAATAATAGCGTTTTTGGACAAATAAATTCTGATCAATCCAGGATTAATCGGCATTAATCAACATTATGAATTAAAGACTTATTGGCGGAGAAGATACAATGACGTCATTGATAACTTATTTGTTAATCAGAATTTGTTTGCTCAAAAACCTTATAAGTATTTATACGTAGTTAGTAAGTTGTGTACTTGTGTGTGCGTGTGTATATCGCAACTACAATTTTATATTGTTAACTTAATTTTATATATGCACATGTGTGTGTGCGTGCGTAATTAAAAATTAAGTCGGCGATATAAAATCGCAATTGCGATATAGAATCGCGCGCGATTTTATATCGCATTTGCGATATAGAATCGCGCGCGATTTTATATCGCAATTGCGATACTAAATTATGATGCGATATATCACATTTATTGCGAACCTTAAAAAAGATCGCAGTGCGATACAAAATTTCGTGAATCGCACATCCCTACCGTCCGTCACTAATTCGTCATCTGGAAGGTTGCGTTTAAGTGCCTAGGTAAACAGATACTTTACCTATAAAAAAAGGAAAAGGAATGTGCAAGGATCAAGGCTCACTCGTCGATCGACAACCGTCCGTGCTTAGTTTACCTTATCCTAATTTTAACGGCTATCCTGAGCGCAGAGGAATTTAAGCGGAAAAGGGAAATCGTGGAGTTCGCAGGACGTAACACCATATTGAAACATATTAAAACAAAAAAAAATTGAAGGAGAGTATTGCACATTGTTCAAGAATTTATTAAAATATGAAGATAAATTCTATCAATATTTTCGAATGCCGCAATACAAATTTTTTGAGTTGTTAAAATTAATTGAGCCTGCGATAGAAAAAGAAAATACGTCGTTTCGTGAAGCAATTTCACCGACAGAAAGGCTTGCAGTTTGTTTAAGGTAAACATTTTTTATAAAATTTACATTGTATTCTGTGTATAACCTGTTTGTTCACCGAGATGTGGCATTGGAATTGACATATCGTAATATGATGGCGATGGAGTTGGAGTTGTTAAAGGAGATGCTGGTATAGTTGACATTGACGGTGACGATGGTGATACTGATATTGATGATAAAGGACGTGATACATGCGGCCTAGTGTGATATAATTCGGCAGAATGTTGACGTTGTATAGGTGCATTAGGAGGTTGCTCTTGCAAAATTTGTTTCATTTCAAGATCAGAGATAATGGAAAATATTTGTGATTTAGCTATATTTTGATAGTAAGGAGAAAAACTGTTTACCGTTGCTGCAATACTTGAAAAAAACGTGTTTATTGCATTAGAATCATTAGATTGTTGAGTCGGTGGAGTTATTTGCGCTTTTGCAGTTTTTTTCTCCAACAAATATTTTATCATTACTGCTGATGCCGTTTCTGGTTGTGTTTGACATTTATTTTCTTTATTCTTAGCTTTAGTGATAATTTTTCTGTTAATTTCTTTTTGTTTTCTCTTTTTCTCATTTTCAACGTGTAACTCCTCATCCACATTATCATCCTTGTCTTTATCGTTGTTTCGATCATCTCTTCTATCATCGTTTCGATCATCTCTTCTAGCATCTCTTCTATCATCGTTTTGATCATCACTTCTATCATCGTTTCTATCATCTTCTCTCCCATTGTTTGTATCATCATATTCGTCTTTATTCAGTTCATCTTCATTATTATCATCACTGACATCTTCTAAATTACTGCACGTGTCTCTTTCTTGCATGAATGGTAGTAAGAACGACATTTCATCTTCAAATTTCCATTTTTTTACTTTTGAGGCGGCCTGTCCACTTTTTGTTTCACGTTTTTTTTTTAACGCTCTTCTAAAAGAATCTCGAAGATTTGTCCATGTTTTTTTACAAGCAGTCGCTGGAAAAAAACGAACAATTTGTTTATATTAATATTTATTGTATATTTTATATTTTATAATTTTTTATTTATTATCTTATATTTCGTAGGTTCTTAGCTACTGGTGATTCGTATAAAACAATAGCTACCAGTTATAGACTCGGACATTCAACGGTGCAATTGATTGTTATTCAAGTATGCGAAGCGATAATAGAGAATTTGATGCCACTAACAATGCCAAAGCCTACAGTGGATAAATGGAAAAAAATTGCCGAAGAATTTTGGGATATTTGGAATTTTCCAAATTGTTTAGGCGCTCTTGATGGGAAACATGTGACCATTCAAGCTCCCGCAAATAGTGGATCTCAGTTTTTTAATTATAAAAAAACGTTTTCCATTGTTCTTTTAGCATTAGTCGATGCACATTACAAATTTATCGCGGTAGACATAGGCGGATATGGTAAGAATAGCGATGGAGGCCTATTTGCCAATTCTAAATTGGGTAAAGCTCTCGAAAAAAATAAATTGAATATCCCGAAAGATAATGCGCTTCCTAATACGCAGAATGTTATGCCTTATGTCATAGTTGGAGATGAGGCATTTCCGTTAAAAAAATATTTATTAAGACCATATCCTGGTTCTCAAATTCAAGAAGATAAATCAAAAAGAATTTTTAACTACCGTCTCTCACGCGCACGAAGAGTGTCGGAAAACGTATTTGGAATATTGAGTCAAAAATTTCAGCTTTACAATCGAAGACTGAAGTTAAAACCAGAAAATGCAGATAAAATCATTTTAACTACGTGCATTTTGCACAATTATATCCGAGACTATAATATTAATGCCACACAACAAGACCATGCGCATAGAGCTGACATTGGTTTACAAAATTTACCACGACAAGGAGGAAGTGCAACAAATACTGCATTTACTGTTCGAGATGCATTCAAGGAATTTTTTATGACAAAGCATGGCTGTGTTGAATGGCAAGACACAATAAATTAAAAAATATTTTATAAAAACTATTTTATTAGTACAATAGAATAAATTATATTCATCTTACCTGGCTGGTTCATTTCTTTCGCAATTCTTCTCCAAGCATTTTCTTTAAATGTATTGTCACTATATTTTGAATGGCTCATTACATACAATGGCTCACAAGATTTAACCATTTCAATTAATTTTTCCTGGTCCATCTTGTTATTGCGTCCGTTCTTTACCGTTATTCAGTTCAGACTGTCCGACTCGCCACCGACAAGTCCTGACAAGTTCCGACACCGACCGTCAAAACATTCTTCGCGATAATATCGGTCAATGTCGGTACGTTCCGTTGACGGAACGTGCAGGTCGGTGCCGGTTAGTGTGAACAGTCTCGTTAAAACGCATTGTTTAATGTTTTGTCGTGCCGGTGTCGGTACGTGTCGTTGCCGGAACGTGACGGTCCGTGCCGTATAGTGTGAATCAACCTTAAATCGGTGAGTCCATCAGTGGAGAGCGTCAAAGAGCTCTACGAAGGGCTATGGGGAAGCCCAAGTCAATGTGATATTGACCAAGAGGAGCGAGAGGCAGCGGTACCTTACAACCCAGCAGAGATTCTGAATCCTATCTCCAAGACGGAGAAGCGTTTCAGGTCTACACGACTGAGGGTGGCAGCCAGGCCTGACGGACTCCGCAAGGAAGATTTGATGAGAAATGAGGGAGGATATATCCTCCACGCAATCTTTAATATGATCATGCTGGCATTGAAACAACCAAGCGCGTGGCGCTGCAATAGAACAACGTTATTGCTCAAAAGGGAAAGGATCCCTCAGTAGCGGCTAACTATAGGCCGATTACTATCTCTTCGATACTAAGTAGATTGTATTGGGGCATTATGGACCAACGCCTAAGAAATGTGGTTTACCTGAATGCACGGCAAAAAGATTTTGTGCCGGAAATGGGATGTTACAATAACATCAACCTGCTAAATGAAGTCTTCGCAACAGCCAAAAAAGGCAAAGGAATTGTTGCCACTCAGGTGGACATTGCCAAAGCGTTTGACAGCTTTCCGCATCCAGTTATTAAGGTATGCTTTTCTTAGAAAAGGGCTGCCGGAGGAGGTAGTAGCATTGATAATGGACTCGTATAAAGGAGCCAAAACGACCATAAAATGTCGTAACGAAGCATTCGACATAGAGTTGAGAAAAGATGTCAAAGGAGACCCTCTGTCTCCGCTTATTTTTAATGTCTGTATGGATCTAATTATTGACAGATTTGAAAGGATGAAAGGCTTCCAAATCAAGGAAGGCCTTAGTATATCGTGCTTGGCTTTTGCCGACTATATAATACTAATTGCAAATGATCGAATAGCGGCGAGTCGGCTTATGGATGAGCTCGTCGGCTTCCTCTCAAGATGGGGAATGGCATTATCAATTGGGAAGTGCGTTACCTTTGGTATTGTCACCACCAAAGATAACTGGTACATAGTGGACCCAGAAATATACAGCAATGGCGAGAAGGTCGCCTACTGCGGCCCTGCGCAGTCAATGCAATACCTGGGTATTCAGGTTTCTCCGTGAGAAGGAGTGGTTATTAACCCTTTCAGTCCCATAATTAAGGAAATAGCCAAATATCTACAAAACGTATTGAGTATATGGTTTTCGGGGTCGCTGATTACGAATCTAAAATCAGATTTTCAAGATTTAAAATGGCGAATCCAATATGGCGGACGAATTTGTAAAAATCAACCGGATTCTCTTGAAACTTGCTATTCGGGGGTTTTCGGGGTCGCTGATTATGAATCTAAAATCAGAGATTCAAACTTAAAAATTGTGAAGCCAATATGTCGGACAAACCCCAAGAAACAAATTTCAAGAGAATCCGGTTGATTTTTACAAATTCGTCTGCCATATTAAATCCGCCATTTTGAATCTTAAAAATCTGATTTTAGATTCGTAATCAGCGACCCCGAAAACCCCCGAGTAACAAGTTTCAAGAAAATCCGGTTAATTTTTACAAATTCGTCCGCCATATTGGATCCGCCATTTTGAATTTCGAAAATCTAACTTCAGATTCGTAATCAGCGACCTCGAAAACATAAGAAACCATGTTTTAAGGTATACATTAATTATCAAATTTCGTTACAATTAAATTAAACCGAAAAAGTGGTGCGTTTTTTGGTGTAAATTTGTTAATAACAAAAAAATTATAAACAATATTGCTAAATATGCTACTGGATTATAAAGTTTGAACCTTAGCAACATAAAAAAAAAGGAGGTTTTTGCAGTTATACTAAAAGTTACGATGAAGGAAAGAAGACTCAAAAGGTGGTTAATATATTGCCGCCTGGGACTGAAAGGGTTAAGCATGCAATTGCACGGCTAAGGGACACGATCCCAAAAATCAAAAGGCTATCCCTAAAGCCACACCAAAAAGTCGAGCTCTTAGCGCGGTATGTCTTGCCGCACTTTTTGTACGCCTTCACCGCGGGCACCATAAGTGCCACAGAGCTAAGGGATCTGAACCAAACACTAAGGACGGCGGTGAAAGACTATCTGCACCTCCCACAGTCTACAGCAGATGGTCTGCTATACGCATCTAAACGCGATGGCGGCATGGGCTTTCCAAAGCTCGGAATTGTTGTAACGTCCGCAACACTAAAAGCTGGATTTCGCTTTTTAACTAATAGCGACCCGGCAATCCAAGCCCTAGTAGTAGCGTCGGGGCTGAAAAACAAATTAAAGCGCTTGGCGCATGTAACCAGACTTGGCTGGCCTCTACAGTTGACCAAACAAATTGACGATTATAAGCTTAAAGCTAAAGCAAACGAATGCAAGAGATGGGCGGAATTGCCTTCCTAAAGGAAGGGAGTGCAAGCCTATAAAAGCGATAAAATATGTAACGAATGACTATACCGTCCTGTCGAAACCGTCCAGGTATATTACGGCACTCAAGCTGAGAGCCAATGTGGCTGCAAACAAGGTGTCGCTTAATAGAGTCGCTAAGACCGGCAGCGTCATGTGGACCGCAGCCTGAAACGCTGGGTCACATACTGAGGCAGTGCACGTACACCAAGTCTGGTCGAATCAAACGGCACAATGATATTCGAGACTGCATAGAACGCCACGTCTTGGAGCGGCGTGGCATGACGGTAACAAAGGAAGCTCGACTGCAAGACCCTCACTTGAGGAATCTCCAACCAGACCTGATCATACAGTATCGGGAAAGAGTCTTTGTGGCTGACATCACAATCTGCATGAGGATGGTGATCTCCTGGAGAGCTTTACATGCGAAGCTGAAGGTCATCAGATCGGTAGTTGCAATGGAGACCCGCATTGCGTTGTTTGTGCGGGAGCTGGGAGGCAGGCAAACCACCGCCTTAATTCCCTCGCCTCGTGTTACGAGAACGATACAGTGAAGCCTAGGACTGGCGTCAGAAGCAACCGGTAATCGATGGCGACTCTTATTCAAATAAACTTAAATAGAAGTAGGGAGGCACAAGACCTCCTTACTCTCCACGCTGACGAATTGGGTGCCGCGGTGTGCGTGGTATCGGAGTCTGCCCGCATGCCTAGCACCCAACAATGGTTTGGTTCCCAAAATGGCCTGGCCGCTATATACATTAATACTCGTGTCGCAGAGTATCCTGCGATATTGGTGGCGCAAGGTGTAAACTCTGTAGTTGTCAAATACAACAACCTGTATATATTCTCGTGCTATATTTCGCCTAACGTTAATCTTGGTTCATATTCGGATTTTTTAGAGGAACTTACGACATTGTACTCGAGTGTTCCTGGTAGTGTTAATGCGATATCATATGTGGGGATTTCCACACACACTACTGGGGGTTAGTTTCACGGACCTCGAGGGTGATCTCCTCACTGCATGGGCCGCCAAATATGATTTGCGCCTCATTAATGTTGGAAACGTTCTTACTTTCGACAGTCATCTATCTTAGATTTGACGTGGGCAAACGTTGGAACTTTAGAAAAATAGATTCGGATTTGTATAAAGCTGCGGTAGACTGGAGATGCGCTATCACCCCATCCAGTGAAAAATACATGATAAACGCTAAACCCGACAAGTGGATTTACCAGTGCATCTCTGACGCGTGTCGAGCTGCGGTTCCACGTGTGGGTTTTCGAAGATCCAATTCGGCTTATTGGTGGAATGATACAATCTCACTTAAGATCCGCGGCAGTTGAAGCCAGAGGAAGATGGACCCGCGGTCGTCGCGCGGATTCGCCCGATTCTTTGGAACAAAAAAGGATTGCTTATGTTGTGGCCAACAGGGAATTAAAGCTCGAAATTCGCCGTGCAAAGACCAAATCTTGGCAAGAATTGATTACTAATCTGAACGACGATCCTTGGGGACTTGCATACAAGGTTGTCCTCAATAAGTTACGGAAGTCTGCTCCAGGATTAACATCTACCCTGAAACCTCCTATACTCGGCCAACTCTTGGATGGACTCTTCCCACTCGGAAATGAGCTCGTTTCTGTGAACCTCGGTGACTGTGAAGAAAACAGACCACCTGTTACTGCGGAAGAGGTCGTCGATGTGATAAGGAGTAAGAAGAATTCAAATACTGCTCCTGGCCCGGACGGGTTCAAGGCCACTGTATTAAACAAACTTCTACCAGCTATGAGAGAACGCTTGGCGCAATGTTTTAATATATATCTGAAGTATGGAATTTTCCCGCCAAACTGGAAAGTGGCCGATTTGGTCTTAATCCCTAAGAGAGAGGCCCCCACCCCCCTGGGAGGCGTACCTAAGGCGCGCCCAATATGCCTTTTTAATGAGGTGAGAAAGGTCTTTGAGAGAATAATCGCCAATCGAATAAACGCCTGGTTAGAAGAGAGTCCGAGAGATAATTTATCAGATAACCAGTTCGGGTTTAGAAGGTCACGCTCTACTACGGATGCTCTCTTTTGCGTGAAAAACATTGTCACGAGGCTCGAACAAGGGGGAAAGTTGTTTTTGCACTCTC
>JASTWP010000014.1:182500-279164 GCA_030770255.1 Temnothorax ravouxi
ACCATATCAGATTCCTGTTCCTGCTTCGGCTTTGGAACGAGAGAATTGGCAATGTTTCAGTCATTAGCGAATGTAAGTTGCAGTTTTCCACTCATTGTAGTTAAGAGGTGTCGCTCAATACGTAGTTGTAAATATAATGAAAATTTCAAGCACAAAAATTCCGTTTATCTCAAATTGATATAGAAATAGGGTGACTCCGGTATTTACGCCGCAGAAGTCAGAAAAAATTAAAGGAATGAAAGTATTTGCTCGCAATTATTCTGTTATAGTGCCTTTAACAATGGTCCATTTTTAACAAAAATACACAAAATTTTTTACTGTGTATATTCTACCTATGCATATCATTTATCCTACCTCTATGGGATATATGGCAAAAATGCAAGGGTCTAAAAGTTTTTTTTTTTTGTTAAATACAAAGAATAAATATTTCATATTTCTAATTTTTTTATAGTAGTAGACAGTATAAAGTTTTTATTGGTATAATTTATTTGCCTTAAACATAGTAAATAGTACTCGATAAATTAAGTGCGTATATATCAGAGTTACCCTATGTTAATTTTCGTTCTCTGTAACTCACGTATTTGCGAGTACATTATATCATAGTTTACGCAATTGATAATATCTATTTAATTAGCTTAGTTGTGAAGAATCGTTATAATTTTTTATTGTACTTTTTTTGCTAGGTCATGAATTATTCAAAATTGGAAAATGTAGCGAAAATTTTTCTGCCAAGTTACCTAAAAATTGGGGGGTCACCGAAATACATGCGCGTGAAAAACAACATGTACTCTTTACATATTCAGTTATGCGAATAAAAAACGGCGTCGATTCTCCGGTTACACAAAAAAGTATAACTCTTGATACCCAAAGAAAACTCCGCTACTATATAGTAACCTCGTTGATGAAAACGATACTGACCTCGTACAATTTTTGAATAACACTAAATCGCTGCCAGTTGTTTTGGAAAGGTTTCAACATAAGAATATATGTAATGGTCTAGGAAATATTAATGTTTATTGTATTCCGGAACAATGCGCGTTCAAGGATTATGTCGATGAATGGCGTGCCCACAAAGGAGGGGGTCCAAAAATGGCCGTTTTGTGCCCCGCTGGGGAACCTGTGAAACATTTTTTTCCACCTTATTTAAGGTTGAAATAAGAAGGAAATAATAGTCATTTAGCCAGGAAACCACGGGAAATATTTTAAAATCTATAATAATGTGTTTAAAACGTCTGTTAAAGTAACTGTGTTTGAGCGGTTTAATAAAAGGTGAAAACGTTTTAAAACAAGCACTACATTTCCATTTAATGAATTTTGCATCATGAAATTGTATATAATATTTTTATTACATTTAAATATATATTTTTTGTATTACATACATATATATATTTTTTAATACTTTCTGTATATACACATATATGCAGTCACATAACATTCATCTTATTTCTGTTCTGTTTCTTTACTAACTACGTCAACCATTTATGAAAAATATTCAGATATATTTGAAAGATTACGAGATTTAGTGTTCAGAATCTGATTCAGATGCACCATCATAATCATCTTCATATATGTATATATATATAAGTATTTTTCTTACGTCCTTATAGACAAAACCAAGAGTGGTATAGACGCAATTATTGGTGGTCACACATGTGGCTGCAAAGTAGGAAAACGAGTTGTCGATTGCTGCTCTCACGTCGCAACAATTCTATGGTACTTTGGGTTTGCTGTACATCAACCAACAATACATTTACCTGCAGATTATTTAAATAATTATTTTGAAGATGATTATGATGGTTCATCTGAATCAGATTCTGAACACTAAATCTCGTAATCTTTCAAATATATCTGAATATTTTTCATAAATGGTTGACGTAGTTAATAAAGAAACAGAACAGAAATAAGATGAATGTTATGTGACTGCATACATGTGTATATACAAAAAGTATAAAAAAATATATATATGTATGTAATATATAAAAAATATATATTTAAATGTAATAAAAATATTATATACAATTTCATGATGCAAAATTCATTAAATGGAAATGTGGTGCTTGTTTTAAAACGTTTCACCTTTTATTAAACCGCTCAAACACAGTTACTTTAACAGACGTTTTAAACACATTATTATAGATTTTAAAATATTTCCCGTGGTTTCCTGGCTAAATGACTATTATTTCCTTCTTATTTCAACCTTAAATAAGGTGGAAAAAAATGTTTCACAGGTTCCCCAGCGGGGCACAAAACGGCCATTTTTGGACCCCCTCCTTTCGTCACTAGACGTTTCAGTATAACTAAGAATTCTTGATCTTGGTTTCAACTTACCAGACTGGCGCAAGTCGCAGATTTTTTTATCTGCAAAATCATTTGTTTGCATAGAAATAGTTTCTACTATATCTTCTGTAACTAATGTTTTGAAAATTTCTGACGGAGTACTTCTTATAGTAACACCGCTATCTGTCTGAATTCCCACATTCATATCGGTGAACGGATGAACGGTCGGAGTGAAAGCAGTATTTGCACTCCATTTCAGATCTTTCTCAAAATTAGACCAACGCACAGATAATGGTACATCAGTTTCATCCTCAGAATCATCTTCATTATCCAACGGCAGATTGTTTTCTTCCCTCTGTTCCGTCTCAATTTCAGGTTCATTTTCACCAACTAACCAGTCATCAATTGATTCATCATTTGAATCATCATCATCATCGCTATTGTTTGAGATAAGCTCTGTAGTAGAGCTACCCTCTGAATCAGAATCAGTTTGTTCCTGCTCAATCTTTCTTTTCTTCGAATTCGCACTCATTTTAATATTTCTCTTTGGAAAAATACAGTTCCTTGAGTTAGGAAGGATATAACAATTCAATTAGGTGAAACAATCTACAAGAAGAATAGGAACAATGTACTGTATTGTCGGAGATGTCAAGTCGCCCTCCTACTTAGGATACATTCGGATCAAAATAAAGGTTATCAATGCAAAGTGGGAACTGCGGAATTCTGTCAATTAGTGTTCCAAGCGTGATGCACTCTAGTGATCAATTCAGGTGTCATCAAAGTAAGAGAATGGGGATTGCACTTTTCAAGTTCGTAGTTCGAGGTATACACCTAACCATCCGAAGTCTCACCACCTTAGACTGACAAAAACAATTATGGGAGTTCTAGTGTCAGGATGTACTTATTGATTTATTTTGACAGTATAATTACATTACATTCAAATGTGGAATCGGCGGATCCAAATGGTAAATTTCTTTTTTATTAACCATTATATTAATTCTAAATTTAGATTTAATGTTAAATTTAGATTCAGAGATCTAAAAAAATTTAAAATAATAATAATAAAATTCCGTCTTTTTTTGTAATTTTGATCCGCTATATTAGACTCGCCATTTTTTAATTTTAATGTCATATTCGGATTCAGAGACCCAAAAAACATAAGGGTACCAAATTTCATGAAAATCAGACTTTAATTTTGATCCGCCATATTGGATCCGCCATTTTGAATTTTAAAAATCTGACATTATATTCGGATTCAGAGACCCAAAAAACATAAGGGTATCAAATTTCATGAAAATCAGACCATTTTTTGTAATTTTGATCCGCCATATTGGACCCGCCATTTTGAATTTTGTAAATCTGACATCATATTCGGATTCAGAGACCCAAAAAACATAAGGGTATCAAATTTCATGAAAATCAGACCATTTTTTGTAATTTTGATCCGCCATATTGGACCCGCCATTTTGAATTTTGTAAATCTGACATCATATTCGGATTCAGAGACCCAAAAAACATAAGGGTATCAAGTTTCATAATAATTCGATGAACTTTTTTTTAACACACTTTTGGCCCAAATAGTAAAATTTTCTTACACAGCCAATGGGTTAACAATAGTGGAGCCCACCGCAGGGGGGGCGGAACTTACTGCCTCCACGCATACAATTTCCACGCAAAACGAGGTGTCACGAGGTGCCACTTTTCAATATCCTAACTTTTCTCTGCTATAACAAATTATTTCTGTTACAGATATTAAATATTTTTACACAATGCAACTTTTCATTCGAAGCGACGAAAGAAGAAAAAACGGATTTTTAACTTTTTACGCGAACCGAGGTCACCCCCACCTCCCCTGCTTGCGGGGCAGGGGCGGTAGCAGTGTCGCTAGACTGATGTGGGTAAGGGAAGTCGGCAAATTGGATCCGTAACTTTGGAATAAGGATTGGCTATGAGGAGCGGGGCGTGTCGGGCTTGGTCGAGAAACGGGTTTGGCGGTTACAAGACAATTTTCACAAAAAGAGAGGGGATAGGGTTGGTACGAACGAAAATTCCTAGGTAACTCAAATTAAACTTCCGTGGATTTGTAACACTGAATAATTAGTAGATATGTTGGTTAGTCCGACACCATAAGCGCGTGTTTTGACATATGCGTGCTCGCCGTATATGAAATAATAAATATTTTATAAACACTTTTTTTTTAGATAGGATACATGTGTGTCGTGGCATGTAATTAAAATAAATGTAATAAAAAATCAATACAATAACAAGGTGAGAAAACTTGTATTATAAAAATAAGTAAAAAAGATGTATAGATGTGTGGATAAATTATACAGTAAGATAATAAGAAATTAATACTAGTACTGTAATAAATTGACGAGTGACAAATTACTGTTGCTTTGTAATTTTATTATTTTTATAACAACATTAATGAGCAATAATAATTAATCACTGGCCAATATATTATTACAATCAATATTTATTTTCTATAAGAATATTACGTACATAAACAATATGAAATTCACAGTGACATGTCTAATTGTAAGTAAATGCAATTCACTGTTAATTGCAGCTTCGACGTTCTTCGAATTGGAACAAATTTGTCATTATTGTCAAGTGTAGCATAAAACTTGTGCGAAATAATGCTAGCATGAAAAGAATAATAGAAAGGAGCAAAATGAAGAACAGACAAATGTAATAAGATAAGTAGCTAAACTTATAACAATGTATATTATTTATGTTTTGAAGGTGCATTAAGGGGTTATATACAGTTAGGAGCCCGAAAAAAAGCGATTTTTTAAGAATTTATCCTGGAAAGGCATTTTAATTTAAAAACACAAAATTTTACACACTTATTGTAGTCACTTTTAAGTATAACCTCAAATTTTTTTGCTTAAAAATAATGATTTTTAAGGCCGCTATAGCCGACGTCCGGGAGCATCTCGGTGTCTTGCGGTGACCACTCTATCTCTGGACTGAATCATCTGAAATCAAAAAACCAAAAAGATTTTGTTAATATAATATATTATCTAGTATTTAATCGAAGGAATAAGCAAAATATTAATTTAAAAAAAAATGGTAACTTCTAAAACAAAAATTTTGATTTTTGCTATAAATTTTGTTTGTTTAAGAAGCTACTATTTTTGTTAAAAAAATTAAAAAAAATTGAGGTTATACTTGAAAGTGACTACAATAAGTGTGTAAAATTTTGTGTTTTTAAATTAAAATGCCTTTCCAGGATAAATTTTTAAAAAATCGCTTCTTTTTCGGGCTCCTAACTGTATATAACCCCTAAATACAATATGAGTTCAAAATTAACATATTTTGCTCTCTGGGTGTATGTGCGCACTATAATTTTTTATGTTGGATCGATTGTTTCCTTCGATTAATTTTTTTTGTTCCAGCTCTGGGATATAATGCTCTCCAAAACTTGTAGAATTAATTCACAACAGAAAGCCAGCAAGGCAGAACCTTCCAGAAGATACATATAGACGCGTATTGAGCCACGTCGATCCCGTCGAAAACAGTCACTTTCGCAAAACTCAGATTGGAATGAGGTTGACCAGCGAACAAGTTATCAGACCCGAGATCTGTGTGTATGATTTATTTTGGTCTATCGCACACTTTTAAACATTTTCGTCCGAATACTCGTTGAAATGTGAATATTTTATTATGCTGATTAAATTATGCAAATTAATTTTAACGCGAGTCCGTATAAATACGAATCTTCCATATTGCTCCCAACACAATTAACTTTTAATATTTATAAATGTGTATATGCGTGCACAAGCCTTTGATACTATATGGAATATTAAAATAACAATAGAATGTATTACAATATATTTATTTCTTTTTTTCCGACAAGTTCACTCACAATCAGTCTATTCAACATTAATAATAATAGTTATTTGTGCAACAAGTGCCGTAAGATGAAAATTCCCTGGTGCGGTGACCGCACTCGCCTTCGGCTCGTGCGTCAACTCCGCACCCGTGAATTTTCATCTTTACGCACGTCGTGCACACCCTATTTTCTGTCGCAAGTGCGTGGAAAGTGGCCCATTCCGCGCGCGCCATCTTTGCGACAAATAGCCAATTTCCCACGCGAGAAATTCCCCACTCGAACCCGTGCAGGAATAAGATATTCCCGCACTGCGTGCGGGAATATCTCATTCCCGCACGGCTTCGAGTGAGAAATTTCTCGCGCGTGCGGAATCGGCCATCCGTCGCACAGATGGCGCGCACGCAATAGGCCACTTTCCACGCATTTTGTAATATAAAATAGGGTGTGTAACACGTGCGGGTTGAGAATTGGACACTCGTGCGGGTGATCGCACTCACCTTCGGCTCGTGCGTCCACTCCGCACTCGTGTCCAATTCTCAACTTCTCCGCACTTGTTACACAAATAACTATTCTATTTCTTGCCAAATGTTTTTTAGTGCGTGCTCTTTTTCTTTTACGTTTTTACGCTCCACTCTCGCCCAGAATTTCGGGTGCCTTAAAAAACTGTGTATAGTTTTTTGATGCTCGGTAAGGTACGCTATAAATAATATTTAATGTTGAGAAGTATATGATTATATTCTGCAACAAAATATTTGCAATAAGGCGTTCACAACGTACATAAAAATTCCACAATTGTCGAATGTTTTTCTAAACTTTCAGTTCTCGGTTGTGTCTTTCTGAAATATTATTTATTCCATGTGTTTCATTAAATATAAAGAACGAATTGGGCTTAAAGCCATTGATCCACGTTTCCTTGTAATAAGAGAAAAGTGGTTGCAACATCTTACAATCCTCAAACATAACATTTGTTGTTAGGTGGAAGCCTTCTACTATTAATTTTTCAGGTAAATATGCCAAACATATTAATAATTTTGTTGCCGCCCAAACTAATTCTTTTTCTTTGCTTTTTAAAATTCCATATTTATCAGCATTATACACTAATGCCTACAATGCGAAACTAGCATGAAAAACATTGAATGCGCATTGTATACACATTAATGTATATGTATATTGTTATTATATTTTTTATTACCTGATTGTAATGGAAAAAGTAGCCTATACTTTCACGTAAGAAAAAACAATTTTTAATGCCTTGTGTTCGGATTTCGAGAAAGCCGAACACAAGGCATTAAAAATTGTTTTTTCCTACGTGAAAGTAATTGGCTGCTTTTTCCGTTACAGTCAGGTAACAAAAAATATAATAACAATATACATGTACATTAATGTGTATACAATGCGCATCCAATGTTTTTCATGCTAGTGATTAATTATTATTGCTCATTATGAGTGTGGTCCACTTGATACTACAAATGTTTTGGAGCGTTCAGAGTGCGGTCCAGTTGACGCTTTAAAACACTCCAGCCATATGTATGACGTCACAAATACGTCACGGATTTTCGCTCTCAGCTCGCTCCCAATGCCTCAGTCCAGAGAGGTAGTATGATTGAAGCGTTATGTTTGAATGCATAAAGCGCGGGAAATAGCGAAAGTAATCTTGTGTGATTAATTTTATTAAGATCAATTTTGTGTGTTAAGGGGATGCTGGAAGACAGGTCTGTTTTACCGCGATATTTTCAGACACACAAATCTTTTCGATTAATTTCACCGAATTAAAAATTTTTTGTCCAGAATTAAAGTATGGACGATAACGAAGACTGCAGACACCAATTGCGTATGAAAAACGAAAAGACATTAGAAAATTACAGTTTTATTTTCGATTCTGCGGTCGACTCATGACAACATTTGCTGCACATAAAAGTTTTAGACTGTGTACGTATACAAAAACCTTGCAGCAGTCACGGAAATACAATAAAGAAGAATCCTGTGCTTGCAGAAATGAGCTGCGAGCTTTAGTATAAGAGAAAAGTGAATTTGAAAATTTCATATGCACATGTTACGCGTCTCCCCGAATTCAGCCAAAAACATACGGATCAGTATAACGGATAGCCCTAGAGCAGGCGCTCTGTATGTACTGTGTAAGAATCGGTGAGCACTTCTTTATCGACGCTGATCGAGTTCGCCTGCGCTCTGTATGTATGTGTAAGAATCGGTGAGCACTTCTTTATCGACGCTGATTGAGTTTGCCTGCGGCTCCAGCATCCCCTTAAACTTGAACAAAATGACAACAATTAAGTTGTACGATCCTGAAAGGGACAGTACTTATATTCTAGAAGTGACTGAAGAAGAGGCCGAAAGAGCTAACGATAGTAAGAGTTATATAACCTATACATCTGTTGTCATTATAGGTCGATTTCATCGGCTGTAATTAAATTAATTAGCGATTAACTTAAGAGAATTATCCAATAATTGTTGATTATTACAATAAAAATATAAACAACAGCTGTTGGATAATTCTCTTAAAGGGGCATATACCTTTCTCGGACCAAAAAAACAGCATATTTCACGATTTTTTTCCGGCGAAAATATAAAAGATACGAGGATCGGGTTTGTCGCAAATGAAAGTACATATTTTAAGTGCATTTCCTGATTTTTGGTTTTTATTAATGATGGAAACCCCTTTCGCTACAGCCCCTCGCCCTAGGCCCTGCTTGTCATGTAGGGTTTTGCGGTACCGGCGGAATCTCCGAGCTGGTTCATCTGAAGACAAAAAATAAAAAAAGGTCTTAAAGTTTATGATATTTTCTAGTCCCTGACGGATGGAATTTCCGAAATTTTGATTTCTAACAAAATGACGGACTTCCAAACTTGTGACATCGATTTTTAGCCAAAATGGGTGACCTCCTTTTGGGCACGTAACGATTCGACACCGCATGATTAGACACGCACTTTTGGGCACGTAACTATTGAACACCGCACGATTCAACACCGCATGATTCAACACTGCACGATTGGACACCGCACGATTCGACACCGCATGATTCAACACTGCACGATTGGACACCGCACGATTCGACACCGCACGATTCGACATGCTCGATTCGACACCGCACGATTCGACACCGCACGATTCGACACCGCACGATTAGAAGCGAGAGCTGATATAAAAAATTAGAGAGTAACAGAACTCGCAAAGAAAGATAATAAATGAAAAACTATTACGTTTTTTTTAATTGTGTTTATTTTTAATTTTATATATCATTATATACATAGTGTCTCAAAGCACTACCCAACGCTTGTCGAAAGGTAGGAGTCGAGATTAACATAAAAATCGCCTATCATTTTGCAGCATTCGCATCGAGTTTTTAAATGTTAAAATCGTACAAGTGAAAGCGCGCGAGGAGAAGCGCTCGAGCCGCCTAAGCTATATAGCTATATAGCACGGCCCATTGTATTAACCATTGTCTTTCGATGCGCGGTACAAAGAAAGAACGACGTTGGAAGCACGAAGCACAGGCTGCGATGTGTTTCTCTTTTCTTTTTCACGCATCGAGCAATTAATGCCGACACACTGGACCGTGCTACAACTCAGGCAGTTCGAGCGCTTTGCTCCACGCACTGTCATTTGTACGTTTTTAACATTTAATAATTCAATAATTATTGTAAATAACGCAAAATCGTGGAGGACTTTTACGTTTATCTTGATCCCTTTTACCTTTCAACGAGCGTTGAGTACAGTTTATTGGAACATCGTGTATATTAGTTATTTATGAGACGGATTATACGTAATATATTATTACAGGTAACTTTTAAAGAAGTTTCAATTGCTCATCAAGTGCTGACGGAATATGGCGCCGAGAGGATGAGAATAATTTGCGTAATAAGTTACAGATTTTATTCAGTTTATTGTTAATTTTGTTACAAAATAAAACTCACATTTTTTGTAGACAATCTATCTCTGCATAAGCGTAGCATAAGACCGCTGGACCAATGAGCATCCAACATAACGTCGCCATATTAATTTACGTAAGATGCTCATTGGTCCAGCGGTCTTATGCTATTATGCTTATGCGACGTTATGCATTTTGTGGTGTGACGGCCTTAAAGGCCATTGCACATAACAAAGTTTTATGCGGGATCTACAATGCGAGTCGTGGGTGAGTCGTGGGTCGTGCGTGACACAGTATAAGTAAGAACAGTAGGTTCACTCCGTGTCGAAGCCTTTGTTCTTCGTGGAAAAACGTCCGCCATGATGTTGATTGTGCGAGCGTGTTTTATTTCAACCGCTTACTAGAAACCGCTTGATAATTGTATAAGATGTAAAAAAATATAAGAAATATATATTAATTAAATATTCCGAAGCAAAAATGTCACAATACATGCGCATAAATAAAAAATACATGCGCATTTTATTTGAATAATAAAAACCGCTTGTGATAATTATATAAGAAATGAAAAAAATATAAGAAATATATTATACATATTAATTAAATATTTGGAGCAAAAATGTCACGACACATTTTATTCATGTATATTTTATTCATTTTATTTATGTATTAATGTATTAATTTTTTTATTGTATTTATTTAATTATTATCTTATTACATAATATTCAAATAGCATATTTTTATTACTGTATTTTATGTATCGGCGCGTATTGTATTTGAATTTATTTAAAAAATTTTTTAAAATAAAATTATAGTGAGTAATAAAAGTGGTTATCGATATGTGTATTTAAAGATTGTGGGATCAAAGAAAACTATTATTTATTATTATATATATATTATTTAATTATTATCTTATTACATAATATTCAAATAGCACATTTTTATTACTGTATTTTATGTATCGGCGCGTATTGTATTTGTATTTATATAAAAAAATTTTTTAAATAAAATTATAGTGAGTAATAAAAGTGGTTATCGATATATGTATTTAAAGATTGTGGGATCAAAGGAAACTATTCTGATTTCCGAAAAATTCAGAAAGGTACGTTATAACAAATACATAAATATGTTAAATACATATAAATACATAAATATATTAACACATTAATACATAAATAAATATGCTATTCGTATATTATGTAATAAGATACATAATCAATAAATACATTTGAAATAATTAATACATAAATATATTAATACATTAATATATTTAATGCATTCATGTCTTCATATATTAATGTATTAATATATTTAGGTATTAATTTTTTTTAATGTATTTATTGATTATGTATCTTATTACATAATATACGAAATATATATACATATTTATTTATGTATTAATGTGTTAATATATATTTATGTATTTATGTGTATTTAACGTATTTATGTATTCATGTATTTGTCATAATGAATACGTATATACCTTTCTGAATCTTTCGGAAATCGGAGAATAAAGTTCCCTTTGATCCCACAATCTTTAAATACACATCGATAACCACTTTTATTACTCATTATAATTCTATTTAAAATTTTTTTTTAAATAAATACAAATACAATACAACTGACGCGCCGATGTATCTAAAATGAACTGTCAGATGACAGTCGCCATGTTATTGATTGTGCGAATCGCCATATTCAATTACCAACTTCTTAGGGGAGTGAACCTCTAAGTACTGTTCTTACTTATACTGTGGCATTGCTGGCATGTGAGTCGTAGGAAATGGACCAATCACAATCAAATTTGAGGTTTTTTCTTCTTATATTTATATACCTTGTATTAATAAGTTTCATTTATTGACTTCAAATTCTTCTTTTTACGTATACATTATTATAATTATTTTTATAATTTATTACCTTAAACTAATAAAATCAACTTAAGTAACTAAAATTTTTATTTATATTACATATTATTATACACAGAATGCAAAATATATTTTATTATAATTGGTACATCTTAAAATTAAAATATGTTTATATTTCCCGCTCTTTGGTCGATGGGGCGAGGTTTAAATCTCGAAAGGTATCGAAAATCGAAGATGTCCGATGATACATTTTGTGACATTTTTTTCAGCACAGTGATGAATGGGAGGAATGGGATATTGGTAGTCCATACTTTTATAGTCAAAGAATTCTATTCAGAAAACTATGGTTTCGGCAAATCTTAAAATTCGATCAATCACCGACAAATCGCCTGTAAACCATCGTTAACAATTATCAACCGCCATCAATCGACATCAACCGGCTTTAACCGGCACATTGCCGGAGTCGCCGGAGTATTGCGACGTCACGAGTCACGACACGCTTCCGCTCCTGGCGCTCCCCCGCCTTCGTGAAGAGATTAAGAGATTGCCACGGCTCGCGTCTCGCGTCTCGCTCGCGTCTTTTCGTCCATTCTCGTCCTCACTTTTTCGCGGCTCGTTGGCACCGCATGGTCTTGTGTTTCGTCTCGACTCTACTACAGATTATCTGCAAATTAATTATGGCGGAGAACAAGGAGCGTACCTTTATCATGGTTAAGCCGGACGGTGTGCAGCGCGGTTTGGTCGGCAAGATTATTCAACGGTTCGAAGAGAAGGGTTTCAAACTAGTAGCTATGAAGATGCTGTGGGTAAGTGGTAGCTCGCGCGTAATTACATTATAGTACACCCGCGTTCCAACTTCACGGAATTGATTAAAAAAATAACAAAAAAAAAACTTGCAAATACGCCACGTGGCTCTTCGAGATTTTGTCTCTTCGAGATATATTGACTATTTTGGATTCTACTGGTATTAAAGTGACTAATTTCATTTCTCATAAAATCTATGATTATTACTGAAGCTTGTAACTGATTGAGAGAATACAATATGGTCTTAAAAATGAGGAATCTTGTACAATGAAACGTGTGTCGGCGTAACAATATTTAAATGTGAAGATTTAAACATGAGATACTTATATAAGGGAATAGTCATGATTTTAATTATTTTTTACTGAATTTTTAATATCCTTGTCCTAAAACACATCTATATTTATTCAATTTATGTACCATATTTTTGTTATAGCCTAGTGAAGAGCTCTTGAAGAAGCACTACGCCGATCTGGCATCAAGACCCTTCTTCCCAGGTTTGGTCAAATATATGAGCTCTGGAGCAGTTGTACCGATGGTGAGTTTCTTACAAAAATAATTATAATTAAATATTGTTGATACAATAATAAATTTTAATCCGCATCAATAATATCAATTAACTGAACTGTAGTAATATATATTAATATATTTATGAAATTGCTGTTTTCAGGTCTGGGAAGGCTTGAATGCCGTTAAGACCGGCCGCGTGATGTTGGGCGAGACAAATCCTAAGGATTCTGCACCAGGCACAATTCGTGGTGATTTTTGCATACAAGTCGGACGCAATATTATCCATGGCTCTGATTCTGTTGAAGTCAGCTAAAAAGGAGATTAGCCTGTGGTTTGGCGAGAAGGAAGTGATCGACTGGACGCACGCATCTGAAAACTGGATCTACGAATAAGAATCTGTGACGGAGGCTAGGTTTCTCAGAGGATACCATTTCTCTATAAGCATTTCCTTGGAGAGTCTTCCCAAACCTACTGCCAGCACGCAAGCGGACCGAATTGTTTGAGCAAGGCTAAGATTTGAAAAAAGAAAACGTTATTTGTAAGGAGTAATTAAACATGTTGTCAAACTTGATCAAAATTTTTGAAATATAAAATTGAGATGAGATAAGAAGATATGAGTTATTAAAATGACTCGTATTGAAATTATCCAGATTATGGAAGACATTGTAATAAAATGTAGTGCGAAAAACAGACAACTCTTATCAGAATTAGAAGGCTGCATAATTGATTAAAAATAGGAATCTATTGTCAAAAGCAGTCTTAACCTAAAACTGAAAGTTATTAAAAAATTAATAGCGTTTTCTATTGGGAAAAACTCACTGAGAGACACAGGCAGCACTAAGTGCTTGAAGCGCATTTCATTGGTAGAATTAGTGAGCATGTTTCTAAAAAACTGGAAAACTGAGGCACTGATTGTGAGTGCCAGTGAGTTTTTTTTCAATGGAAGACGCCTGCTTAAGAAAAATGTTGAAATTTACAAGTAAAATTAAATGATTTGCCGAAATTTACAAACAAGAGAAAGATATCGCGAGAAAAAATCAGCTACTGAAATTTGCAAGAAAATTAGCTACTAAAATATGTAAGAGAAAGGAGATATGTGAATAATAAATTAATTGCCGGGATTTATAAAAAAGGAAGATATAAAAATAAAGAACTGCCGAATTAGAAAAGAAAAGAGATGTAGGAGAGTTATTTTTTTCAAGTTTTTTATACAAATTAAAAAATTAGCTATTAAAACTTATAAAAAAAGATTTGTAGGAAAATAATTTAGCTGCTCAGACTTTGACCTGCAACAAAAAGATGTAGAAAAAAATAAAATTAGTTGAAACTTGAAAAGCTTTTTAGCTACTTATCGTGAAAAAAAGTGGATAAAAGCTGTCGCGAATAAAAGCTGTCCTGAATAAAGCTGTAATGAATAAAATTGTGAAAAAGTTGTGGATAAAAGCTGTCGTAAAAAAGAAACCTGTCGTGAATAAAACTTGTGATAAAACTGTCAAAAAGTCGTGAAAAAGAAATTTGTCGTGAATAAAAACGGCCGCAGGGGGAAGTGATCCGCGCAGTTCCTTGGACCTAACGTACCTACGGCATCCCGAGTTCAAAACACCGCGGACATAAACACACAGTCATACCTACACACACATACACACATGTATGTACACAATCTGTAGGGGAAAAAAGCTGTCGCGAATAAAGCTATCGTGAAAAAAGCTGTGAAAAAAGCTGTCGCGAATAAAGCTATCGTGAAAAAAACTGTCGCGAATAATGCTATCGTGAAAAAAGCTGTCGTGAAAACAGCTGTTGCGAATAAAGCTATCGTGAAAAAAGCTGTCGTGAAAAACAGCTGTTGCGAATAAAGCTGTCGTGAAAAAAGCTATCGTGAAAAAAAGCTGTCGCGAATAAAGCTATCGTAAAAAAAGCTGTCGCGAATAAAAGCTGTCGCGAATAAAGCTAATATCGTGAAAAAAGCTGTCGCGAATAAAACTATCGTGAAAAAAGCTGTCGCGAATAAAGCTATCGTGAAAAAAAGCTGTGAAAAATAGCTGTTGCAAATAAAACTATCGTGAAAAAAAGGCTGTCGCTAAAAAAGCTGTCGCAAATAAAAGCTGTCGCGAATAAAGCTACCTTGAAAAAAGCTGTCGTTAAAGAAAGCTATCGTGAAAAAAGCTGTTGCGAATAAAGCTATCGTGAAAAAAGCTGTCGTTAAAGAAAGCTGTCGCTAAAAAAACTCGCGAATAAAAGCTGTTGCGAATAAAGCTATCGTGAAAGAAGAAAGCTGTCGCTAAAAAGATTGTCGCTAAAAAAAGCTGTCGCTAATAAAAACTGTTGCGAATAAAAACTGTCGTGAATAAAAGCTATCGTGAAAAAGAAACCTGTCTTGAATAAAAGCTGTCGTGAATAAAAGTTGTCGTAATAAAAGTTTGTTGTCAAAAAAGCTGTTATGAATAAAAGTTAATGTGAAAAATAGCTGTCATGAAAAAAATAACTCTCCATCGAAACTTGCGAAATAAATTTTTCACAGAATAAAAACGCTAGAAATGTTAATGTAGGGATACGGAAATGTCATTTAATTGAAATTGCAAAATATATAAAAATGGAAAAATATCTTACTTGTATTATTTTCTTTTAATTATCATTTTAAATTACCTTTTCTTGAAGAGATGTGTTATGCGAGCTGGGAAGCACGAACAAAGTGGACATAGTTTCCACTCAGAATCGGCAGTATAGTTACAGAGTTATAAAAATTACATAGAGTCGCACGATTCTGAAATAATTATAGCGAGTATAAAATATGTCAACTACGCGGTTCGAGATGGAATGCTATTTTTCTCTTCGACGTTTAGTTTTAATACTACATAGTATGAAATAGGAGTTTGTGACTTAAACAATAAACGAACATGTATGTGGAAAAATTAAATTGTTTTTTAATCTTGAACAAAAAACATAACAAGTACATAAAAGTGATTCACTCTTTTTAAGTAAATGTTGAAAAGTTAAAAGTTCGCAACTCTCATGTTTGGAATATGTATGAAAACTGTATTAAAACTAAATGTCGGAGAGAAAAATAGTGTACGGAATTGATGTAAGAACTCCTTTCAAATGTACTCAAATAATTTAATTCTGATATGCTACAAGATACGCTCTCGAATTTCGGCCGTCTTGACACGTCGGAGGCTGACGACTGTCTGAGGTACATATCGTTTAACCGATACAGTTCAAATTTGATAGGTCATATAGAAGTAAATATACTTGTCAACCGGCGGGCTTATACACAAATAAATCTAACGATATTCTCGCCAACATCCCGCACACCAATTAATCGCAGATTAATTTTTGGTTTTGTTATCCGCAGGTAATTTTATATAATTTCGTGATCGGTCGCTTAAATTACAGTATTTTGTGTTTTTAGTGTTACGACGCGCACCATATTATCTACGCCTGGATGCAGCTCAATGACCTTATCCATTCTCCATTATTGTAACGGGGGCGCATTTTCGTTACAAGTCAGAACTATACCGTTGACATTTAAGGAGGCTCTTATCCGGCTGCTCTAATCAATGTAGCAACCGAAAAATTATCATTAATAATTGGTTATAAAATTATCGGAAAATTAAATAAAAAAATAAATAATGATTTTTACATAGTGTAAAGCCTCGTCTACAATAGACGCACAGGCTGTGTCGTATGTCGTAAGTAGTAGTGTCGTAGGAAAGTTCGTCGCATGTCGTAAGAGTGTCGCTAGACGAGTGTCTACAATAGTCGCAAGGATTGTTCGCGACAAGTCGACCGCAGCCACAATGAATGACCGGCAGCAATTATTAACCTTTCTGCAACTTTGCTCCCAATTTTTAAATTTAGTATCTTTATATGGCCGTTTGCTCAGTGAATCGAACAACAGAAGATGGTGGGTACGGCCAGTAAATAGTGAAGAAAGACGGCGTTCCAAAGGGTTCCATTTAACTTATTTTCGTGAGCTGATGGAAACAGATCATGAAGAATTTTTTAACTGGACCAGAATGAAGATTAGCTAACAATTATACACGCAAATCGTGCCGATCTCATGCGACACGCTTGTCGCAGTCGCAGAAAGTTGAAGTTGGCTCAACTCCGTGCGACAAGGGCTCTTGCGACTGCGACAGCCTTGCGACCGAAAACAGTACTTTTGCGACATTCCATGCGACATACGACATAGCCTGTGCGTCTAGTAAGTTATATGTTCTATTAGTGTAAATATTAAAATTTATACAATAAGTCAGTTGACTACGGCAGTGCTAAAGAGCAGAATAATAACATGCGCGTGTTACAACGTCGTCTGCGGCAGTCTGTAGCTTAAGTGAGGTGTAGAAGAAGAAGACTGGAGGAGATTCATCAGAGAACAAATTAAAAAAGTTCAAAAAGAAGTTGAAAGGACAATAGGAATTAAAAACACATCCACAGAAGATATTACGGAGGAAGACAATGTAGAAGGAAAATCTTGTTATAACTACAACTTAAAAAAAAAACAGAATTAAATAAATAATTATGAACAAGAAAGAAAAACTTGAAATAGTACTATGGAATGCTAGAGGATATATAGGTAAAAAAGAGGAAGTGGATGTATATATATAAAAAATACAGATTTAACTATAATCACGGAATCTAAAGTAAAAGACCACAAAAAAATAAAAGTAAAAGGATATAATATAATTGGTGTAGATAGCAGAGGTAACAGTGGAGGTATCTTAATATTTTGTAAGGAAAACATAAAAATAGAGATAATAGAAGAATGGAAGGATTTAGATGAAGACTTCGACATATGTGGAATTAAAATTAATCATGGAAGTACAAATATGAATATAATCGGGGTATATAGAAGACAAAAGTGTAAACCCAAGAGAATGGACAAAAATAACAAATTTTAACAGAAAAGGAATAGATACATTAATTATGGGAGACTTTAATGCAAAAAATATATTATGGAATTGTAACAACACAGAACCAAATGGAGAAGGATTACAGGAAAAGTTTTTTAATGCGGGATTTTTATGCGTAAACACAGATACAATGTCAAGATTAAATGATATAAACCAAAACCCCTCAAATTTAGATCTAATATTTACGGAAGCAAATGTCATTGATAAGATTGAATATATATAAGCAAAAGATGCTTGGGGTTCGGACTATTTTCCGATAAAAGTAAAAATAGAAATTGAAGAAATTCTTTACATAAAGAAAACGAACAGAATAGCGAACAAAAAAACGTGTTGGAATGAATATAAGAATATATTGGAAAAAAAGGTAGACCAAATAAAAAAAGAAATCGTAGGAAAAGACTTACAAATTAAGTATAGTACATTGATGAAATATATTATTGAAGCGGTAAAAGAAGCCTCTGGTAAAAAGGAAAAAGAAACCAACATTTCTAGAAGAAAAAGAAGAGGAAATCTAAATATTAACAAAAGAAATGTAAAGAAAAAAGAAAGAAAACAACATGCAATATGGTGGGACAGTGAATGCTTAGAAGCAAAGAAGGATAGAAGGAAAAAAATGGAAAAATACCGAAAAAAAGGAAACATTTATTCTTACGTGGAGTATAAAAAAAGTAGAGCTATAATGAGTAAAACGATAAAACGAAAAAAGAGTTTCAAAAAATTTTGTAATGTATTAACAAAATATAGTATAATATGTCATATGTGTGGAAAATGATGAGGATCTTTAAAAAAAAAGAAATAAAGTAGAATGAAACAAATGGAAATTTGGTGAAAGAGAAGAATTAATCCTGAAAGATATAGAACAACTAGCAGCTCCAAATGTGACGTTAAAAATAAAAATACCTGAAAAAAAAGAAGATAACGCAATGGATAAGGATTTTTCAGGGGAAGAATAGTCCAGTCAAAATACGATTAGACCTAGAAAAAATTGCAACACAAGGTTTTATTACGTCATTGTGTTCAGAAAAATATACTGAACAACATATTCAAATTCCGCCATTTTCCGCTATCCCTAAGTATGTTTTTTATTAACAATTTATAAACAAATTCGTTTTTCTCCACAAATACGATGAATTTTAAAATTTTTGTACAGATCAAAGTTGTAGAACAGACAAATATCTACAAAAAATGTTCTTATGAGTTTTTCGAAATATCTCATATTATTTGAGATATTTGCTACGGAAGTTCAAAACATTATAGCGCTGTGCGCTTACGGCCGACATTAGCCAATATATGGCTCTTCGGTTCGTGGCGTGAATACGACGTCTTATAAGTTAGCGGAACAAAGTGAGCAGAATCGATTTTAATTATTATTTTTATTTGTTGCTCATTTGTTGCTAAAAAGTTGCCAAAGAAAAAAATTTGTTGCTCTGCAAGTTTTCTTAAAAAACGATGTTCCGCTAAGAGAAGATTAAGTTAGCGTGACAATATACATACAACAACGAAATTGCACATAACAATAACGTAAGAATTTGTTGCTAATTTGTTGCTCGCAACATAAATGTAAATAACAGCGGAAAACCACAGCGTGCGGACAGTTATAAGAGTAAAGTATTAGAAAAAAATTGTTGTTTGTTTAAATTTGGTACTGGTGTATTGTCTGAATTTGTTGCTCTCGATATATTTGAGTTCCGAATTTGTTGCTTGCAAAATAAGTATAAACAATAGCGGAAAACATCTCAGCATGAAATTTAGACAATACGCCATGCAGTATCAAATTTAAACGAGCAGCAAATTCTTTTCTGATACCTTACGCCGCTTATAACTAGCTACAGGCTGAGGTTTTCCGCTATTGTTTATACTTATTTTGCAAGCAACAAATTCCAAACTCGGATATATCGAGAGTAACAAATTCAGACAATACGCCAGTAGTAGAGCAACAAATTCTTTTCTGATACTTTACTCTTGTAACTAGCTGCACGCTGAGGTTTTCCCGGTTTTCCGCTATTGTTTATACTTATTTTGCAAGCAACAAATTCGGAACTGAAATATATCGAGAGCAACAAATTCAGACAATACACCAGTACCAAATTTAAACAAGCAACAACTTTTTTTTTAATACTTTACTCTTATAACTGTCCGCACGCTGTGGTTTTCCGCTGTTATTTACATTTATGTTGCGAGCAACCATAGACTTATATAGATAGACCGGCCCCTGCCGTAAAAGCACGCGTAGCAAAATAGACGGTGCAGAGAGATTACAATATACTACTATTTACTACTTTAATAACACTTAAAAGTAATACACTGACAATGAGAAAAAATATTTAGATAAAAAAAATATTTATTTAGATTGCTGCCAATAGCTTATTTACTTTATAATACACATATTTATTTAGAATTAGATATTTTTATGTAATTTAAATAAAAATATTTAATTCTAAATAAATATGTGTATTATATTAAGTAAATAAGCTATTGGCAACAATCTAAATAATTATTTTTTTTAATTTAAATATTTTTTTCTCAATGTAGGTATTTTTAAAAAAAGATTAATTATCCAAAAAAAGAATTAATTAAAAGATTAATTAAGATATTAATTATCTCATATTATTACAATTAATATTTAAAATTGATACCGATTTTCAATATTGTTGCAGTATTGAGAATCAGTACTGATTTATGGTACTGTTACAGTATAGGGAATCAGCACTGATTTTTGGTACCGTTGTAGTACTGGGAATCAGGACTGATTTTTGGTACTGTTGTAGCACTGAATACTAGTATACAGAGATATACAATACTGTTATATTGTAATGGGAATTGGTTTTAATTTTTAATACAGTTACGGTACTGAGTAGCGAAACCACTGCCAAGGGAACAGACTTGGAAAAATTAGCGGAGAAAGAAGACCCTGTTGAGCTTGACTCTAGTCTGGCACTGTAAGCAGGAGACATGAGAGGTGTAGCATAAGTGGGAGATGGCAACATCGCCGGTGAAATACCACTACTTTCATCGTGGTTACGGTACTCTCTCTCTCTCTCTCTCTCTCTCTCTCTCTCTCTCTCTCTCTCTCTCTCTCATCCCAGTATATTAACAGTATCGCACCTGTACTGGCATTTAGTACAGTGCTAATACTCTGCAGTATTAGCTATTTCTCACATGGGTATATATATATATATATATATATATATATATATATATATATATATATATTATATAGAAAGAGAGAGAGAGAGAGAGAGAGAGAGAGAGAGAGGGAGAGAGAGGAAAGTACCCGATTATGAGATACCATATCTATTTTGTGTGATTGCCGGAAGTCTATGGGCAGAATTGAAAAATATAATAGGTCATTTTGAAGGGAATTTAATAAGCTTTAAGACGCTGAAATGTAAAATTTAATTTCAATATTAATTTTGCCAAAAATTAGAAAAATGTGAAAAATGAGCTTTCGTCAAAATCGCAAAAGTGTGCTCCTAATATGAGAGACCCCGGGAAATCGCTAATAAAGTAAAATACATGATATTGCAATTAAAAAACTTTATTTAAAGTTTTTGAAAGACAAATGTAATGGAGAGAAGCATATTTGCAACAATCGTAAACCCACTTATACTCAATATTGTACCTAATCTTCTCCCTCCACCCTTCCCTCTCAAATCAAGGTCAGCACAGTCTTATAAATTCGTATAAATCTTCCCTTAACGTTAATATAGTATTTTCTCTTCTTTTATTACTATACAATAACTTTCATACTCCAGCAACCCAGGAGTACCCTGAGTATCTCATGTTACGAGCACCACGCCTTGCGGTTTCACGATCACCAAATCTAATCTCTACAATTGAGCAACTTAACATATCCCGTATTTTCTTATTAATACGACCTTACTCTATCGGTGCATGTAAAACTTATTGCCAAATATTTATTAATTATATAATAAACAAGGTTTAAAGACTCATATCCATGGCACTTGACAACATCCAATTTCATAATTTCTTTCTCTGCAACGACTACACGCACGATCAAACAATGAATTTTCCACTAAATAGGTTTTACCTTAAGGGCAATAAGTTCATGGTGGAACCAACAGATAGGGCCTATTAGTTTAGCAGAAACCTTGCTGTCGCATATTAGGAGCCTATCTCATAATTGGGTACTTTCCTCATATATATATATATATATATATATATGTATATATATATCATGTGTTGGATATTATGTTACTACATTCTAATAAAGTATATACATTTATCGATTTAGATCCTCTATCCATTCTTCATTAATAGCTGATATGATTTTGTTGTTGTCCATTATTGTGATATGATTACCTTCTACATAATGAATTTGCACTCTACCTTCGGTAACCTAAAAATAAATTATATTTTTGTTTTAAAAATTTATTACTTTTAGATATAGTCTTATTTAAAAAATATATATCCAAATTAGATATTTATTTACCTTATGTAGACCATAATCCTCTTCAGTAACAGAGACAATCGGAAATGTAGGTTTTAGCAATGTTATAGGTGATTTAAGGCGAGGTAGTGAAGAAATATCATAATTCTGTATAGCGACTATATGATTGTAAACTGTGAAATACATAAGTTTTTGATTTTCGGTTGTCAATACATTTACCTCGTTCGGGAAGTAAGAATGAAATAGTTTAAATTTTTCTTCCCATGTATTACATTTATTCAACTCTAACGTAAGCTGTAAATAAGAAATTTTTGTGTGATTAATAATAGTAATTATGCCAAAATAACATTTGCCGTTCCATTAGTAATATAATGAAAGAAGTGACGTATTTATTATTATATTAATCATACAATCTTATTAATCATTTATTGTGCTTTATATCTGAAACGATTATTATTATTTAATTTTAACACATACCTACATATATATACATGCAAATATGCAAAACATTTTGTTTTACTATTTTAAAATTTAAATACAAATTCCCGAGGAACATTTATGTTACAATAAGTTATTTTATGCATATATTGTGATTTTATTTAAATTTATATAAGATTACAATTACATAAATAATTTTTACAGTAAAAAATTAAAATGTTTTTTATAATTTACTAACCGTTTTCTTGTTAATTGTAGTGTACATTTCCAATAAACCAAGTAAGATTACGTTTTGTAACTCTTCTGGCGAAGTACTATCCAAATATTGATTAGTCCAAAGTTTCATTTGGTCAGGAGCTCCATCTATTAATATTAGTCGTCCTGAGAAATCATTAGCTTCTAATAATCTTGCTAATTCGATGGCAATTAAGGATCCGAACGAATAACCCACTATTAGAAATTCCCTTTGATCTTTTATTTTCTTCAATAAATGCTAAGAAAATAAATATAAATGTATATGTAAGCTATAATAATATAAAAGACTTGTAATTGTTAGATATTACTCATATGTATAAATTTATTTAAGAATAATTAAAATAAATATTTTATAAGTAAAGTTAATCTTCTTACAGGCAGCAAATAAGCGGCTGACTTTATCACTGAATGACTTTCGTCAGAAATATTAAGTAGACCATGTTGCAAACACGTTGCCGAAGATTTGATTTCTGATGCTATAGACTTATATACACTTGAATATCCTTCGATTCCTGGTAAGAGAAAAACATTGTTCCTACCAATCTCCTTTTTTGTAGCAAGTTCTACAAGTATATCTGGAACAAAATCTGAATTCTTCATTCTTCGAAACAGCATGTTAAAATCTTCATTAATTTTGTTTGTATTATGTGTCTTTCCGTCCTCGGTTGTAATTGTTATTTGTCTAAGTTTAGCAAAATTTAATGTTCTAATGTCTTGTGCTGTCAAGGAAATATCAAATTCTCTTTCCAATGTTTGCTTAATTTCTACTGCCATCATCGAATCCATACCCATTTCGGCCAGTGGCATATTGGGTGGCACTGCGTTTATGTTCTTCAAACCTATTTTGATATAAAAATAAGAATTATATAATTAAATCAATTTTACATTACTCTATTTAATCTCCTGAAATGAAATTGTTACATTTTTTATATATTTATGCACTATTTCAATACAGATGTTTTAATTGTGAACATTTTTTATTATTTCTTAATTAGTAGATGAAAGTCCCCTATTATGAGATAGGCTCCTAATATGCGATAGCGAGGTTTCTGCTAAACTAATAGGTTCTATCCGTTGGTTCCATCATGAATTTATTGCCCTTAGAGTAAAACCTATTTAGTGGAAAATTCATTATTCGATCGTGCGTGCACTTGCCTATTACATTTTTCAATTCTGCATATAAACTTCCGGCTATCACGCAAAATAGATGTAATATCTCATAATAGGGGACTTTCCTCTACACATTATTATGCATTTTATTTGAAATTTTTTAAATTATTAGCTTTCTATAGAAGTTTTCTATATAATGTTGTCAGACGTTAAAAGAATTTTGAAAAGATATAGGAGATATAAGCGAGGAAAAGTTTAATTTATAATCTTCAAGCAATGAAAGAGCGAAACTAACGAACACAGTGACGATCTGTAGGTTTATGTCATTAAAAAAGGATTTTTGACAAATAAGTGGTTATATATAAAAATGTATTTTTCTTTAATCAACTACGTTTCTATTATTAATAAAAACGCTTTGACAGTAGAAGGTTAAATATGAAAAATTTAACTTTTTTGTTTTTTTCAGAAAGCTTGAAGCAACAAATTTCCAAGGAAAATTGTTTTAAATCATTTTTGTAGTAATGTAAGAATAATAAAATTAGAATTTTTTATTAAAAAGAGTTTTCTTGTATCGTATATTTTTAAAATAATTGTAGAATTAATGTAACTATTATAAAAAATGTAACAATTTTTATAAATTTTAAACTTGTTAAAAAAATGTTTACTGTGTTGTTCATCATTGTCTACGTTTACACGGTCCGATTTACGTCGATGTTATAACTACTGCCGTTAAACGCCGTGTAAATACTTTTTTACGACGAAATTATTACATCGATGTAGTAACTAGTTATAACATCGATGTTATAACTGCGGTGTAAATCGGACCTATAATATAGTCAGTTAAACGCACTAGTACTCCTAGCACTGGTGTATATTATTAAAGCCGTTATACTGATTTAATCTAAAAATGAAATGCAAATATCTCGACTTATAAAATGCCTAATACATATTTTATCAAATATAGCTGATAGTACAATAAAGAATATGGAGGATTTTGTGATTTAACCCGTCTATATATTTATATTAAATATGTTTGAGTAAAAAGGCAAGCGTCAAATGTTTACTTTTTTTTTTGCTTTTAACTTTAATCTTTTTTTCCTTTTTCCAGATGTCCCACCTCATTGCTGACTAGATTTTAGAAAGAAACTCTTATTTTTTCTAAATACTAATTGCAATTTAAATTTTAATTAAAACCTAAATTATATAATAAATTTAAATAAGAAAAGCGCGTCGGAGCTTTCTAAAATTTAAAAAGTTAAGTCTATTGCAATTGTGACAGATAGTTTCTCAAAACAATAAAAGTATTCCTGTAAACTCAATTTAAAAAAAAAATTTTTTTTTTGAGATACTCCTTATTCGAATAACTGTATTTGAAATAACATTTTGATTTCACTTTTCTTACATGGCATTATATTTAGTTTTCTTTATTGCTTAGCTTTGTATAAAATTGCTTACCCATGATATGAGCAATCGTTTCAGAAATATTCATTGATCCGCCAGTTTTTGCTTTTTCAGCAACAACCATACTGCTTACGACAGGGCGGTCTTGTAGTAGAAATATTTCTAATGTATCCAAACAGGAAGATATTCGTTGTTGCAATGTACCTCCAATAACCAATTCCTTATTTTCTTCTTGCATATCTGCCACGAGTCCGACATCGCCAACAGCACCCCATTGTATCGCTAAACCGTGTAATCCTTCTTCCATCCTCTTCTCACAGATTCTCTCCATTACGGAATTAGCCATTCCATAATTCGTTTGGCCTGCGTTTCCTCTTCCACATGAGACGGAGGAAAAAACGACAAAATGTCGAAGTTGTGGACATATCGTTCTCGACAATTCATCCATTTTCTTCGTCATCCATGCTTTTGATTTGAATGAATCTTCGAACATTTGTGGTAATTGATTTTGGAACGTACAATCTTTTAAAATAACTGCAAGATTAAATATAGCGTCCACTGGTGCTTTTTCCTCAGCAAATTTTAATATAAATTCACAGTCTTCGTGATTCAGATTATCATCGATTGTAACGATCTGTACATCCACACCGTAAGATCGCCATAACTTTACTCTTGATTGCTGATAACCTGTTCTAATCCCAGTTCGTGATGTCAAAACAAGATTTTTTGCACCTCTGAGAGTCAACCAATCTGCTAGCTCTAAACCAAAACCGCCTAGTCCACCCAAAATAACGTAGCATTTATAATCCAGACAATGATATCGTGGATGAGCGAGTAGCGGAGCATCCAAAGGCTCTTCTTTTTTATGAACTCTTATTATTATCTACGAACAAGTAGTTGAGATACATTATTACTATAAAGTAAAAAAATTAAAATAACGAAGGTTTTATGTTTTATTTTATTATTGATATTGTTGCGCCCGTGCCGAGACACCCGTTGCTTGTGGGCTGAATCTGGCTCCGCTTCGCGGAAGTTTCAAGCCGAAGCGCGTCCCTTGACAACGGGACGCAGTTATTGATTTATTGATTTATGTTCGCCTGTGAGATTGTTCTGGAGATTCGAACCGTTTGTTTCTACTCTCCAAGCCTTTTCTGTATTTACGTTCCGAGACTAAATAAACCGAGTTCCTTCTTTCGTAATAACAAGTGTCGTTATTTCCACGGTCCCGGAAGTGCGCGGTCGCGTTCGCGAGTGAGCGCGATTCTAGTGAACGGAGCGCAACAATATTGTTTCACATTTTATCATTAATTTCATTATTAATTTTAATATTACGTTGTATAATTTAATTTTACTATTACAAAGAATAACATTTATCTACAATATTTAGGAGTAGGATTAGACAAAGCTATGTTTATGTATTCTTGAATAATAGTAAAAAGTAATTATCATTATTTATTTATATTACAAAAAATTTCTTCGTTGAATGTAATTTAACCAAACCTACATTTGTTACTATCTGTATAGTTTTAATTGTAGAAAGAAAGAAATTTTTTTAATTTAATATGATAAAATATTCTGTATAATTAGATACATATTTATATATATTATAATTACACACACTTATATATATGTAATATATGTATATATATGTGTGTATATATTAAGAACTAAGTGTACCTTGCCAATATGTTTTCCAGCAGCCATATATCTAAAGGCAGCTTCTATTTCATTTCTTTCAAAGACTTTTCTGCACAGCGGTTTAATTGCATCGTTTTTTAAACCCTCTGTTATTGTTTTCCACAACCTTGACTTTTTTTCTGCGTTTGAATAGAATAATTTATCTAATAAAATACCGTAAAAACTAACACCTTTAGAAAAGATAGATATATCCAAGGAATTATTGGACACCATATCAAATTTTCCAATTTCCAGAAAACGGCCACCATTTGCTAAACAGCGAACAGATGCTTGCAATTTCTCTTCGGCTAAGGAATTTAATACGATATCCACCCCACGACCTCCTGTACGCTGCATAATCATTTGTTCAAAGCTTGTATCTCGAGAGTTTCCGATATTATTTTCGGAGATAGAGGGAAACGTTTCTCTTATAAATTGCCGTTTCTCGACAGTTCCAACTGTCGTAAAAACTTCACAACCTTCGTGAAGCGCAAGATGAATGGCAGCTTGACCAACACCTCCAGTACCCGAATGGATCAAGATTTTGTCTCCTTTTTTCATTTTACCCTTTATGTATAAAGCATAGTAGCACGTGCTGTACGCACATGGAATCGTTGCTGCGTCTTCCATTGTCCATTTGTCAGGTATAATCCAACTAAGATATTTATCAGCTACGACAGTATTCGTCATTCCTCTATACATAAAAATTTTGGAAATGTGTTTATTTATCTAAACGTTAATTTAAAATGACGTACATATTACGTACTTTTGATTTAATATTAAATTTAAATTAATGCTACTTAAATTAAAACATTATTAATATTAATTAATAATAATTATATAAAATAGAAGTTAATATGCCAATTGCAAAAAGTGTTTTTTATTACATCTATATTTATTGTCTATTTTTTACCCATGTGAACATAATCCCATTATTCTCTGCCTATGCGAATTGAAACCAACAAATTCCAAGCCAATGGAACAATCGTTACCGAGTTCGAACGGTGCGATAGTTTCAGGGTTAAGTCTACCAGTGGTTACCATAATATCTCTAAAATTAATAGATGTATAAATTACATCAACGAGGTCTTTATGATTCATGCGAGACATTCTGCTCTGTGCCCAACAGATAGTACTCAGATCTCCTTGTATCTGTTATGAATAAATATTAATTATTATTATTTCTTATAAAAAATTATTATTATTATATTTATAATAGAACATCTCGACGCACCATCTGTTTAACGTAAGCACTCGGTACGAGTTTTGGTTTCAACGATGGTAATGGAAAATGCCTGTAGGATCCCCAAACGTTACCGAAACGTAAAACATTGATAGGTAGATCCAACTGCAACTGTTTCATGTACAATGGTTCTTGCAAAGAAAAACCGGGCGCTTTGTTATCTTGAATAAATACGCTTTTAATTATTTCGCCCCCTGGTTCTTTTCGCAGACAATTAATAAAACCGAGTAGTCCGCATTCGAAGTCTCCTTCCGAGACGAGTATGATCTCCGTATCTACACCAGTCTCGTTTTGCACACTCATGATTGACTTTAGTTCATCTACCCACGTAAACTCATAATTGTTCACATGTACAATCCGCTGGTTTTTCGCAATACTTCGCATTTTTCTTAGCAGTAAAAGCGTCTTTTCATTTATTTGTTTCTCCAGTATGACATCCAACTCATATGTTTTCAGACATGAATAATCGCAAACCGCACCAGATTTTTCCAGAGTTAGTATAAAACCTTGCGGCATTAATAAAGGCAATAACTGTTCATATAATTTCTTGCTATTTTTTGTCAAGATATCGAAACCAATGATCATCAAACAATTCTCGTTTTTCGATAACTTGGTAATCTCCATGGTAGAAACATCGTTGGGCAAAGAGATATTTAGGAATTTTTCGTGTGTCATCACGAGTTTGGTGTGATGTTGAATCTGCGGCAAATCGTTTAAAATTTTACTAACAAGTGGAAAATTTAAATCTTCTGGTGCCACTTTGTCACTATCATCGACAAATTCGATAATTTTAACATTTATCATATTGCAACACTCGAGTGCAATGTGCGTCGACATTCTTATTGTATCTTGTAACAACATAGTTTCTAAATCACGATGAGCAACAAATTTGTATTCTTCAAGAACGGCATTGACTGCTTTTTGTCTGCGAAGTATAGGTGTAGCCACAATGCCACAAATTTCTATTCCTCCAGATATTATAGCGTCTAAAGATTTGTAATGACGAACAGAGAATTCTGCAATTTAGCAAAAGAAATTGATTTGTCAGGCAATTGGCCGCATTATGTATTACTTAGGCTCCTGAGTGACCTTCAGAAGGTTTCAGCTCGTTATTCGTTAAAAAGTTTAGAAAATATAGCAGTTATTTTGAGTATTGGAAGGCATAAATAACTAATATATACGTGTGTGTGCCCTGTTTTATATAAATTGTGATTTTCGTTAAAGCAGAGCACACACACATGTGTGTATGTCCTGCTTTATAATATAGAAGTTGTGATTTTCGTTAAATCAAGGCACATACACACGTGTGTATGCTCTGGCTTTATAGATGTTGTAATTTTCGTTAAAGCCAGGGCACATACACACGTGTGTATGCCCTGTTTTATAGAAATTGTAATTTATTCTATAAAGCAGGGCACACAAATGTATATATTAGTTATTTATGCCTTCCAATACTCAAAATAGCTGCTATATTTTCCAAATTTTTTTTGTTAGTAACTTTTTAACGAATAACGAGCGCGGGCTGAAACCTTCTGAAGGTCACTCAGGAGGGTGACCTTGACAACATACTAAAATATCAAGGTCATCCAAAGTGATCCCCTCCCCCATCTAAACAATTACCACGATTTTTTCTGCCTTACTTTACGTCCACAACTACGATAGACGTCTCGTTCTCTGTCATCAGTTTTAATTTACTTACGTCTATTTTCAATTGGGTAATCTTGAATTAGCTGTATGTGATATTTCGGATCGATAGTCAGTTTGCGAATTCTTGTTGGAACTAAAAGGTTTCTTGAATTCTGTCCTAATATCATCATCTGTAACATACTGTCCATAAATGCCACCCAATTAGATGTCCATGCGATATGGCCGTTTGATCCCGAAACCGATGCACTTTGTAATCCACGAAATACGCCGGTGTATTGATAACCACGAAGCCTTAATTCCTTGTAGATGTCTTTTGTATTCATTTCTTCTTCATCATCGACACATTCAGAAAGATTAGCAGATATTTTTTCATTTTTAATATTAGTTGGAATTTGTAATATTCCAGTAACAACAGCGTTATCTCCTTCGGTTATTTCAAACCTGTTGGTACCTTGATATAGATATAAATTTTTTAAAATAAATTAAATAAATAAAAATATATCAATATGAAGTTTGGAATCTTACAAAAGCAGTTGATTTTAAAAGAAAAGATTCCTGTGTTTGATTTAATTATTTATTCTCATTCGTATATTTTTTTTTATTTTACTTTAATTATAGCATATAGAAATATTGCATCATAAAAATAACCTAAATCTTAAAATCTAATACTCGCATCAGAAAATTAACTGTTTATGTAATAATATTACCTTCTTGAATCGAAAAAGTTAATTCAATCTCATTTTGTTGTGATAGTACTGTAGCACGAATAAAATTAACGTCTTCAAATATGATTGGTACATTGGTACACTCTTGTTTATTCAACGATGCTATCATCTCCCAGAGACAAAAAAGATATCCCATAGCCGGAAATAAAATTTTGTTATCTACGACATGGCCCATTAAATATATAAATGCTTCATCAGCTACATCAATATTGATAACCATTTCTCTTTTAAAAATGACTTTTTTATGAATATATTGAAACACGTGGAAGTCTTCGGAATGATTCCATCTACAAACATTATTACGTTTATTATTATGCACTTATAAGATGCAGTTGTTTATTTATTATCAAAATGACGTGAAATTTACTGAGATCCTAATATTTCTTAAATTCTCCTTCGTTTTTTATAAGTATGATACATTATGTGAGTATATTTATTGTTAGGATAAGTAGAATGAGATCATTTGGATAAAATTAACCCCAATCGTAACATTTTAAAAAGTTATTCTCTAAAAGTCGAAAAGTGAAATATCACTCAAAAGAGTGAAATAGAAGTATAAATATAACAAAAAGTAAACATTGAGCCCGTGCACTACATGTGATTCGCCACTCTAAGAAAGAGTTTGCGCTGTGTAAGTTGGAGTGAAATCGCACTCTATTTTAGTGAAAGGCACTTTTTTCGAGTGCAGTAGATCATTATCCATAGGAGTGAATTATGTCTACAATTTTAAGAGAAAAATTTCACTTTGTTAGAAACATTCAGTCAATCTTTAGTAAAATGTGATTTACTATAGCTTTAGAGAAAGAGAGAGAGAGATTGTATTACTCTGGTAGAATAGTCGCTCTAGAAATTTGAGTGAAAAATTCATCTTATGAGTGCCCAAATTTACTCAAATTAGAGTGACAACCCTCCTCTTTTGAAGTGACTATCGCAATAACTCTAACATATTAGAGGCGAAACCACTTTATAAGATTTAGAGAGTAAAATCGCCGTCATCGCCGAATAAAGCTGACACTTACACAGAAAAAAAGAATGTTCTTGATTTAAAAATATCTTTAATTTTAACATGGAAATCTTGAAATGAGATTATATTGCGTCAAACTTACTTGAAGAATACTTGCTTAAATAAAGTCATTATATATTATAGTGCAACCAAAAAAAAATGTTAAAATAAAAAGTTAAAATTCTTATAATTTTTGTAAGTTTTATATATAAGCAAGATTTTCTTATAAGAATGTCAACTTTTTATTTTAACATTTTTTCTCGTTTGCACTATATAATGACTTTATTCAAGCAAGTTTTCTTCAAGCAAGTATTCTTCAAATAAGTTTAACGCAATACATGTAATCTCATTTCAAGATTTCCACGTTGAAACTAAAGACATTTTCAAATCAAGAATATTCTTTTTCTCTGTGTATTATTTATTAACAAATGATTAATAAAATGAGTTTTATAAGTAAAACGTAATTTTCCAATAATTCCGCCATTCTACATAGGTTTTCAGCTTTTTACGCACTGCGGAATCTATTCCATATTATTTGATTGCAACGCGAAATGAGAACTATTATTGTACAATTTCTCATGGGTTTTCAACTTTCCACCTGAAGCACTAAGTCTGTTTTTGTATAGCTGAACTAAAAATATGCGCTTTTTGCATTTAAAATAAAATATAGATATTAGGTATAATGTTTAAAATTTGGCGAAAGCAAGAAGTAAAGTTCTAATGCACTCACAGTTCAGTGCAGCAATAAAAAACAAATTTCTTATCTACATTATTCGAAAAAGAACCAGAAATGTAATTCGATGTTATGTTGTTTGTTAAATATAATCTTTTAATTAATTCATTTCAATGCTTTAAAGTAAAGCTTATGAAAGTTTCCGTTATTCGGATATTGTTTATTTGTATGTACATAAACGCAAAATATGCATACCTTATGAGAGGAGAAATCATTGAGGTACCGCGGCTTACAGGAAGTTCTTCTATCGGATAAAGATTTGTAATCTGTGGCTGCAATCCTGCATTATAGAGTTTTCCGATTGATTCTAAAAATATCTCACCACTATGATTCTCGGTACGTTCATACAACGCTACATTTGTTACTGTAGAGCATAAATAGTTGTTTAAAATGTGTTGAAGAATATTTTGAGAAGATATCTCAATCGTCACTGCATTTTTTGGAATTGAACGCATCGCGTTTACGAATAACACCGGGGATAACAGACAATGTGTATAATATTTTGAACATAAAGGCAGAAGTGTATTGGAATACTCATGAGCGGTTGTTGTTAGCCATTTTGAGCTGCGAAACTCTTTTTGTCGTAATATTTGGTTCAAGTATTCTTCGGACTTATCTATAGCAGATTTGATGTAACGACTATAAAAAGGTATATTACCACAAGGAATCCTTTTCACAGAAATATTATCAGCCTAAAAGTATTAAAGAAAATTGTAAATAATAATAGTCATTCGGTTAGTCTAATAAAATTATAAGTATTACAAAATGCTTACAATTTTATTGCTTTAATAAAACGATTTAAAGAAACTATAAGCAGATAATATTATGTTGTTTATAAGCATTAGTATACCTGCAGTTTAGTGAGGAATGCTTTTATAGAATTTGTTGGTCCGCTCACAATAAAATTAGAAGAACTATTGTAACAAGCTATATCGATATCCGAAGGACATATGGCTTTTAAGGTTTTACAATCGAGATTAATTTCAGCCATAGAACCGTTAATTATTTTCGACTCATGAAGTGCTAAACCGATGAAATATGCCAACAGAATCGTTTCTTCGGCCGTTAAACATCCATCGGCATATCCACAAATTAGTTCACCAATGGTATGACCGATTATAAAATCGGAGACGATACCAATAGATGTTAAAAGATCGACCAATCCAATCTGTAATACATAAAAATACTTTACCATTTAATTTAAATAAAGATTAGAATTATAAGTAAATATTTAATTGTCTTTGATATATACCTATATATATATATATATATATATATATATATATATATAGGTATATATAAAATACATTTATAAGGTTTAAAAAAAATTTTTCTTACTTGTAGTCCAACGAGACCCAATAATAAAATAATGATATTATCAAAAATATTTTTATTATTATTTGTTAAAATATCTGTAAGTAATATTCCGTAAGGTCTTAGGACAATATCACATTTCTGGATTGCCTTGACAAACACTGGGAATTTCATTAAAGTGCGACCTATTAAAATTTTAAAGAAGTTTTTAAATTTTAATATACAGATATGTATATCAAACTATTTGCGTATTTACACACGCAAATACGGACACACACGCCATTTAGTATTGAATGTATGCAAGAAAGGAATCTAGCTGTTCGCCATATTGTAATATTTATTCCGATAGAATATTTTGTTAGAATTCAATTTTACTTAAATTCTAAAATTTTATAAATTAAATTTATATATAAGTTAGATTTTATAAATTAAATTTCTAATAAATAGGGAGTAACAAATAGAACGTCTATGCAGTATTATGGGGTATAAAACATATATTAAGAATATATTAAGATATTATGATTATAGTGTTTTCTGAATAATTGTGAAAAATTATTGATATTTTTATATGCTATATGTATATTCTTAAAAATTGTTAAAGTTTGTATATTTAAAGTATTTTACAATAATATATTTACTTACTTATTCCAAACCATTGAGATCCTAGTCCAGAAAATATAAAACAAATTGGTCTTTTTGTATATGGAGTATGTTCTATTTTAATAATTGTATTATGAGATATTTTAGACTCAGTTATCATGTACCCTCTGTAAAGGTGACCTTCAATATTATCATTATAAATATGATGTAATAAGGATATAAATTCTGCATCAGTTGATCGATTCCGCACCTGCATTTAATAACAATAATATTTATTTTATTCTTCTTGAAATAATTTTACATAAAAGAAAAGATAATACTAATTAATTTTGCAAAAAATGTTTTGCTAATAATATATTGAACAAAATACATTGACTTTTTTGTGCAGATTTAAAATAATTTAAAAAATGTATACTTTATTATATATGCGAAATTATTTTTTTAGACCTTTCGTAAATATACTATATTTAAATTTATTTTATGTTTGTTATATTTATATGGTAATAGAAAAGTAAATGTCATAAAAAGCCATTGCTGAAATAAATAAAGTAAGCCGCGTTACAATATTATTTGCTTACGTAATCAAAAATGATTTTAACTGCTTCCTCCGTACGACCAGATACAGCTACAAGCCTAGGTAAGTCATCATTCGAAGCTCCATTGTTGATTTTTTGTTTAGGATTTGATTTTAATAATATGTGGCTATTAGCCCCTCCAAACCCAAAAGAATTGATACCTACATAACCACCCTCCCATTCTGTTGGTTCAGTGACGATCTTTATTCTTCCTTCGATAATAGCAGTTAATTCTTTTCGCGGACGTTTCAAGTGTATAGTAGGCGCAATTATACCAGTTTCCATCGCTAATAATACCTTTAAGAAATCTCATCTTTTTATTAGCAGTAATTATAGTAATTATTTCATATAAATATATTATATACATAATGTATTATAATTGTAACAATATAAAAAAATATCAATTGCTATAATCACATTTTAAGCAAAGTCAGTGTGGTTAAATCATTTAATTACAAATGTACCTTTGCGATTTGACAAAGGCCACTGGCGGATTCGGAATGTCCAATATTCGATTTTACCGAGCCCATCAATAAAGGAGTGTTTCTTTTAGCGCATAAAATCTGGTCAATAGACATAACTTCTACGGGATCACCGGCAAGAGTACCAGTTGCATGAGCCTCCATGTAAGATAACTCATTGGGTGAGATCCCCACATTCCTTATAAAATTCGTCCAACAATATTTTTTGCTTTTCGACCGATGGAAAGGTAATACCTTCTTCTTTAAAACCATCGCAATTTATTTTACCGTGTACGAGGGTCGCATATATTCTTCTTTGCATTTTTTGCCTTTTGCAGATATACTACTGCGACCGTCTCGCTACGCATGTATCCGGCGCCTTCCTCGTCAAAGGGTTTACAGTAACCCGTTAGGAGACAAAACCCCTGAGAAAAATAAATTAATACTAATAAACAAATTTTTTTAATATTATTACAAAACGCAGAAATACAGGATAAACACTGGCAAAATAAATGTTATAAGTAAAATAAATTTTATTTTATTTTAATGAAAGACGGGAATATAAACATGTATATTTTAGTAAGTATTGAAGACATACATTGAAATTATAATATTATCAATTATATTAATTTTACACTATTAATTAAAACAAAAATGCAAATAATTTTATTTTGACAATGTGTTTTCCTTATTTTATGCTTTCTCTCTAATATTTCATTTTGCTTCCTCATAGAGAAAGCTGTTATCGTAAAAAAAAAATTTTTTTTCTGTTTTTCTGAACGTGTTCAGAATGTTCTAAAATGTCGAAAAATTGTAATTTTAAAAAATGTCTGTATGTGTGTATGTATGTGTGTATGTGTGTATGTGTCAAATTACCAAAATTTCTATAACTTCAGAACTAATTAACCAAATCATAACAAATTGTATATGAAATAGAGTAGAATTTTTCGGGTGAGTGCTATAGAGTATATAGTTCTTCGTTACCGAGGTTCTGGAAAACGTTTTTTTTTATTCGTTTACTTGTAAGAATTAGAAGAATTAAAAAAAAATCGGTTTCCAGAACATCGGTAACGAAAAAATACACACTCTATAGCACTCTCCGGAAAATTCTACCCCTATTTCATATACAATTCGTTAAGATTTGGTTAATTAGTTCTGGAGTTATAGAAATTTAATTCTTTACCCGTAAGAATTAGAAAGAACCGGTTTCCAGAAAAATAGATAACGAAGAACTATACACTCTATAGCACTCGCCGGAAAATTCTACCTCTATTTTATATGTTTTTAATACAAATTCGGTCTAATAGTTTTCAAGTTAATAACGTTTTTATTATATTTAGCAAGAACTAAATAATGTAATAAAATAAAAAAAAAAATCAAACTAGCACAGTAAACAACTGTGCTGCAAACACGTAGAACTACCGTCAACTGTTGCTATGCCCATACTGTGCAGTTTCTATTTTGATTTTCTTACTTAAAAAAAATTAAGTTATATACGTACTGTTCTATCGCAAAATTCAATGCAGCGTTTACTAAAAGGAATTTAGCTAAACTTTCAAACGCTACTATATCGAAACGGTAACAAATAGAGAGTTCGGTCAAGATTTATCATAAATGGGACTTCTTAAGCTTTAAAATGAGATGTCATTTATTACTCTACGATTATTAGTTGCGAAGATCTAAACGTACAAGAAATTTTGCGATACTTTAAAACACTACTATAACGAAACGGAAAGAAATAGAGAGTTCGGTCTGGATTTTTCATAAAGGGGACTTCTTAAGCTTTAAAATGAGATGTCATTTATTACTCTACGATTATTAGTTGCGAAGATCTAAACGTTCAAAGTGAGACATGTTTTCGTTGAATCTACAAGAAATTTTGCAAAACTTCAAAACGCTACTATAACGAAACGGAAAGAAATAGAGAGTTCAGTCAAGATTTATCATAAATGGGACTTCTTAAGCTTTAAAATGAGATGTCATTCATTACTCTACGATTATTAGTTTCGAAGATCTAAACGTTCAAAGTGAGACATGTTTTCGTTGAATCTACAAGAAATTTTGCGAAACTTTAAAACGCTACTATAATTAATAATTTTAAATCAAATAAGTTTTCGCGAATAGTATTTGCAACGTCTGCAGATTTGTTACTGGTAAGGCAAATCCAGTGTGTAACGTAACCCCACCTATTAGAAATGCTGCTTTTCCGGAGAATGCGCATAACAAAATTTTTACCGAATTGTTCTTTTCACCTGGTAATTTGTCGAAATATTTACTTAATAACTGATAAATTGCGTTGATTAGTGTACTTTTTCCCACACCTGCTGATCCGCTTATGTACTGTTTTATTGGTAATTTTTTGGTTTTAAAACAATGTAAAATGTACATTACGATTTCTCTTTGTTTGTCGTTTAATTTTTGAATAATACTCATTATTTCTTTTTCTGAGACTTTAGGACCACTTAAAAAAAAAACGCGTCAACAATAGTACCTCATGGGTGACGAGGAAATCTATTGTCGTAATTTTTTATATACTTTTGATAAAAATTTGATCGAATAGTTTAAGAGTGTAAAATTGGTAAAGTAAAATTGATATCAATTTATGAGGGAGGGGGATATTAATATTCCAATGGAAGCTGTATTCTAACTAAGTTCAAAAAAAAATCGGCGCGCAGTTTACTAACAATAAGTTGGAAATACATGTATAAATACACACAGAAATATTATTAGGCTAAAAAAATTGAACAAAATATTCATATATATAATATTAACGATTTTTTTTGCATCTGCTAAATCTGTAATGTCGCACGAATATCCAGTGTTGAATAATTAATTCTTTAAATACAGAATAGTTCAATGACGCGTTTTGTGTAATCAGAACTCATTAATAAACATTGCAATCGGAATGTTTTTTGCGTGAATTTTAAGGCATCGAGTAATTTAGCAATATATAATTGGATATAGGACGAAAGTACTTATGATTTTCTCGAGCTTACGCGATATTATTTATTTATAAACATTAATTATTTCGTAGGAAAACTAGAACATTAAAAAGAAAATACGCTGAGCGCATGTATGCGCCCACAGTATTCGAAACGTTAAATTGCATCTTCTTTATTATAAATTCAACATTTTTAATTAACGTTAATTTTTTAGGATGACACATTTTATCAAAATGTCCGAATGCATTCAGTTAGTATACTGTCGTATTTACATTGCGATTAACGTAGCATCGGATGTCGTACTATGCGCGTTTACTTGTCCTTTTATCAGTTCCCACGAGCCCCAGCCTGGCATCGGGATTAGGACTGAACCCTGCCGCTTTACCGCATCTTCTGAGCAATAGCTCGGCGAGCCAACAACTTCTGAATGCGATGCAGCCTCAGCAACTGCTTCAGGCTGCCCAAGCGGCACAAGCGCAAGCGGCGCAGCAGGCTGTACAGGCCGTTCAGGCTTCTCAGCAACCACTTTTAACGACATCGCCTCAACAGCACAGCCACCGACACACCTCGCATATGAATCATTACACAGTACGTACCGACTCGCTCTTTTCAGTATCTTTTTTTTTCAAAAATATAGACAGTATAAATTTGACGGTAACACAAGAAATGTTAATTAACGAAACAAATATTTTACGGATCTTTGCCATATAACTTGTTTTCTTGTAATAATTTGGCATTTAAATTAGTTACATTACAGCTTTATATAATTATGTAGTTGTTTTTGCAGATATAAAATAGCAAAAATCTTCATGTCATGTTATCAACAAAAATTGATAGACATATCACTGCTTGTTAAAATAGCAATGTTTTTCTTTTACAATAAACTTCATATTTTCGTGATATCGCGCATATAGTCGTATTGTTTCGAAAACCGCATGCATTTCACGTTTCATCTCACTAGTGGCCGTACGATACGTGTTATTCACTTTCTCAATAATTTCAACTATAACCGTTAGTGTAGTTAACCTTCCATCAACGAATAACACTGCCATATGAATCAAAGAGAATAAATACCTTCGCTCGCTCCTCTTTTCTATTTTTTTTTCTAACAATGTAAATTTTTTCTAACGATGTAACGGATTTCTATTGGATCGCGATGCACAGTCGGACGTACAGTTCCCATTTCCGGCGCGATAGTAGACCGCTGGTAAGATCAGCGGAACAACCAGAATAATTCCCAATACTCGAGTGATCTCGTTAAGAAAGTATTCCGTACCGATGGCATTCCTTCCACTAATTACACTCTAAAGTGTCTTGATTCGAGATTCCGTCTTATTATTAAGTGCATAATTGACGTGGAAGAGGCGCGTTCTCGTCTCCGGTGAGCTAATCCGTCTCCGCTACCGTATTGTGTTCATTCACAGCCGACGGAAAAACATCACAGGGAGAGACCGGAGCAGTCGTCGCCGTTGAACGAATCCGTGGTGTCCGCCGCATCCGCTTTGAACAGATTGGCCGCCAGCAACGGCGAGATTACTATCACGACGACGCACGGACCTGGCGGTGCCGGAGTAAAGGCTTCACCGAGCAGTATGCACAGTCCGAAGGAGGACGAGGATGATCTCTTGAATGATTCTCCGAGTAAGACACAGTTTATTTTCATTTTTTTCTCACGGGGTGACGTTAACCCACGGGTCGAAAGTCGAAGCGATCTGTGTCAATTGGTTTTGCGGTACTTGACAGAGCATTTAAAACGATGTCCACATCGTGCGCGTAAATGATAATCGAGCTACGCCTTCGGGGTAGCCGTGTTACTCCCTGACAGCTTTTAATTACAATTTTCGCCAGGGACACCATCTTCCTATAACGCAATCACTTGCTTATACGAGACACACTCGCTAATGTCGACAAGCGATTGCATGCATAATGATCACTTTTAAAGAAGCAATTACCACATGCAAACGCGCGCTCCTTATCGTTATCTTGCCAGGTTGTCACATTCTGATGATATTTTTGACAAGGTGTTAAACGCGAGCGGCCGCACGCAAATCCTCAAGCGTATACCTCTGATATAATTGAAGTACACATTAAAATCTTTCTAACGGTCGCTTAAACGACAGCGTTTTCTCTTTGATAGTATTCACGAAGCATTACTGTCATCGCGGAAGGAACGATTTAATGTTTAATGTGTGTTTAACGAAACTAGAAAATAACATTTCGAACGCGCATCGATCGTAGAACGCTTGACAACTGTAATAGGATATCGTACACTGGACTCATTACGGGGCATTAGTTCGTTCCTTACTGCCTTCTAGGAAGCCATAAAGATTTCCAGCAGCGCACGTAACCTCATGTTGGCTGACAATAATTTTAATAACTCACAATCATCGCGTGGACTGGCACTTCGTCATCCTGACGCGATGGAATAATCATTCGGCGCGTGAAGCCTAACGATTCTCAATTGCCAGTGTCAGATGCGAGTATTATCTCATAAATATTTGCTTTTGTTAACTCTTCTCCGAGATATAATTTCAAACACAGATATTCTCAAATAGAGATCAGGATGCAACATCGGAATAAAAATAGTTTCCTAATTTTTCTGTTGTTTTTTAAAATTATTTTTTACTTTATTTTGTATATAGCACACGAACGAAAGTGATTAAATGATATATATTTCAAATGTCGAGTTCTGATATTTGTACACTTCGTTATTAAACTTTAGATTAGATTTTTAGCTATATCTTTTATTTATGCAATTTATAATGCGTACAAAATTTAGAAGCTATAGTCTAATAACCGCAATCACGGTCAAAGATTTTTTTAACTTTGTGAATCGAACAGCGGTGAACACTTCGCTCGCGATATCCTTATTCCTTTATTTATCATGTCATGGCCGAATCATATATAACTTGCTCGCAGCATTTTGTTTGAAGCGCGCGAAGTACTCGGTGCCTTGATCAGAAATTAACGATCGTAGAAACACCGTCGCGGAAGAAGGACTTGCAGTTTATTGCGCGGCGTAGAAACCAGGCGAACTGGTCGAGTATGTGGGCATTTCTATTGCGTTCGTATACATTCGGGGTGACAGATTTACGAGAGAAATCAGTGGTAGCGCGAGCTGCTTTAACGAAGCCGCCTGATGTCATTAGGCAGCCTTCTCGCCGGAGCTCCGTTGCATTCCGACGAATCGATTGAAACGTGCGCTCGAATGACCGACAGTGGATCACTAATGCTCAATAGAATCACCATAAAACTGACCACGCGCGACGCAAGAATCGCTTATCGCGTTAACCCTTGAACTACGAGTAAGTATTTCATCTCGTTTATGATCGGCTTAGTATTGTACGCGACGCAATTTGTATATCAAAAATTCGTCGATTTTTTGCATTCTATAGAATAGAGGAGTCTCAAGTATCTCCATTAAGCAAGGAAATTCAAAATAGGATTGAGAATATTGTTTCAAAGTATTTAAACGCTTAGATCATTGCTAATTTATTAACTTAGAATTAACCTATTGTTAGATATCAGATTTATCTTTTCGCGAAACGATAAAAATCCTAATACCGATGACTTGTAACGATTTCTCATAGCTTTTTTATTTGTGATAGGAATAGAACGAATTTTCATTATAGATCAGCCAACGATCAACGAGGCCACTAACAACGTAGTCGATGGAATCAATTTGGATGAGATCAAGGAGTTCGCCAAGGTCTTTAAGCTGCGCAGACTGTCTCTGGGTCTGACACAGACCCAAGTTGGTCAGGCTCTGAGTGTCACTGAGGGCCCCGCATACAGCCAAAGTGCCATATGCAGGTTAGTTATCGCTACATCGTCCTCCTCGCGTTCCGTCGAAACAGACATCGCTAATGAGAATTCAATAATATGGTAGAATGTAAAACGACAGTGTGCCAGGTCACTGGAAATGGCGTAGAAAGGGTTGAGATTTGTTCAGAGTAGCAAAAACAGATAGTTATCCGTGTTCGATGGCCTTGTGACAGCATTTTCCGTTAGGAATGAACGCCCGAACGTGAAGCTAATTGTAAGAGAATCTCGAAGCAGTTTTACGTTTTTATTTCAGTTAATATAACGCAATTTTATACAACAATCTTCAATTACTGTACAAAATTATTTTTCCCTCGTTTTTCATTATTTATTATTTATCGCAACGTTTTAAATTCGTTCAAAGGAGTCTAATATAGCTTTCGCAGGTGCATTATCCAATTTTGAGGTGCCATGATAAACTCATATTTTATACCGTAATCCACCACGATGGTTCCTGATTTATGCTGCAATTTAATCTAAATCGAGTTATTAAAATTACTTGTAAAAAAATAGAAACTACTTATGTGCAAAAATTAAAAAAAGGAATTACTGAACGTGTAATACCTAATGCTTAAATTTTCGTGGACGTAGGGTTATCAGACTATTATCACTATTTATCTTCTTCGTTGTTTTCGACCGAGGGCGTTTTCGAAATGCGAATGGGAACCACCGTGGTAATGCCGGTAGCAAGCAAAGATGTTTATACCTCTTAGAAAATTCTTATCGTATCAACTAACATAAGCATTGGTGATTGTTCCCCAGTGCCCTGGCTACCCAGATGTACGCTGCCTCGCAGATTGCCTCTCAGCAGCAAGCTACGTACGTTCACCCCTCCATGCTACTTAATTTACCTAAAAATCTAAAACTCTAAAATCCTTTAAGAAACCGCAGTTATACCCAACAATGGAAAATCGAGCACAAATTTTCCGACGAATTTTCTTGAAAAAAAGGAGCTTTGAAAAAAAAGTAAATCTAATTAGTCCATCGCATTAGTTTTGTCAAAGTCAACGATGCATATCGTGTGAAATAAGATGGTCCGTCTTCCTCTCATTCGCTTCTTTATTTGCGCTCGACCGATTTGCGATCAGTCCTCTCCCGCTTAGAACCGGCAGGCATATTTGGGTATAGCTGCACAAGCACTCTCACTAATTTCTAATTCCGTTCGGAAAAGAAATGCGAAAGGAGCACTTCTAAAATTAACTCTCTTCGAGCCAGGGCATTGGCAAACTTGGGCATGATGTCGCCAACGCGCTAAAAATAAAAGAATAGAACGAAGCCGAGGATTCGCGATTTTTATTGTCCGTCGAATCTCCGACGCTCCGAAATGTTTCACCGAGAGAGATTCGATCGGGATCGGATTCATTTCGCTCGCCCGCACAAGGAGTGTTTGCGCAGCGCGTTGGCAACATCATACACGGCATCACCAAACCTTAAAGCATGCACGCATTGTCAATGTCCTGTTATTGAATCAATGCATGCCTCTTAGTGCTCCTTTAGTGGGTCAAAGACGTAAGGACGAAAAGCAAATGTTCAGAGAAAATTTGAACCATTTGAGTTTCTCCAAATATTTCAATATATTACTCAATATGATGCTACGCTAGAAAATTGGATATTTCATCTTTTTACGTCCTTGTCGTCTTTTCTCGACATTCACTCTCTTTATTAATTTCCCGAGAAAAATCGATCAAGCCTTGTTCTTGGCTTTAGATTCGAAAAGCTGGACATTACACCGAAAAGCGCGCAGAAAATTAAGCCCGTTCTCGAGAGGTGGATGAAGGAGGCAGAAGAGAGGTGAGTAATACTCCTATGAACTTTAAGAATTATCGCACGAATACACCGTGAGAAAATGTTTTCCTTAAAAAAAAAAAGGTGTATTAACACATATTTATGCCGGAAGAGTATCATAAATGCAACGTTCCCCTCGACGTGCCGTATAAACACTCTATAATTAATATAAATAGCTAGAATTCTCCAATCAAGGAGAAAGAGAGAGAGATTTTCTGGATTGCAAATCAAGTCCTAACGTTGTATTTCTGATACATAATTATTTCGCAATCGTCCAATGCGGCCTCGACTTCGCGTCGGCGCGAGAGCGTGCGAACGCGTGCGTGCTAATTGGTAATTCGCTAATTGAATCCATCTGATTAATTGCGGATCCGTTTAATAAATATGTGGAATGTTAATTAGAATGGGAGAAACCGTTACCGGCGCGCGCGCGCGCGATCGCGAGGCGGCTACTCGCTCGCGGCGGCAACGCGACGCGACCGTCGGTGGCTCCGGCTGTGACACGAAAGATACTACCGATCCTCCCTAAGAATCTCGGGAGCCCGAGTATCCACAAGGTGTAAATTTTACGAGACGATAAAATCTAATGAGCTTTATGCCGCGAGCTAATCAGGAATCGTAGTCGTGCTACGATTAAAACGCATAGCGATACGGTTTTGACATCAAAGCGTTAATGCGCTCTTCACGATTAACGCACGCTTCAGTGATTTTTGAAAAATAAGATTGGATATTAAATTTATCACGGTTATATCTACATTATTATTATTGACTTGTATTCCTGATTTTTATCTGTTTATCTTTATCGTAATCCCGTTAATCAAAAGAGGCTAAATATTATTCAGTTCGTATTCAGTTTTCCATTTAGCTTAAATGTGACTGCATAATTCTCTTTATGCAAGAGTATAAAAAAGATGTACATGCAATTTGAACTATTGCATTTAGCGCTAGATATAAGGGATATGAATATATATATATGAATATACACAGATCTGCAAAAGTTTCGTGCCTACACTTGCAATTGCGAGAATAAGTCAACCAGAAGAAGAAATACGACTGCATTAAACAGCCGTGTTTATTCGCATAAAAGCGGAATGCTTGGCGATCATCCGCGGTGCCAAACGATAATAATCGCTACGCTTCGAGCCGTGAAAGAAAAACCGCGGCGCGGAAGCGCAGCGCGGAATAATCGAATCATTCGATGACCGAAGCGTGCGGTACGGGGTACGGGTACGGGTGCGCGGCACGGCCGTTTCTCTTTTCACGAGAGCAAGCCAGCAACAATGACCCATCCTGCATTCGCGCGGCGTAGAGCTAAGCGTCGACCGTGCGCCGGCCGCGTCCGGGAAAAATGAAAGCGGCTAGTTTATGCGGTGCACGTGCACGATTTATCTGCCGAGTAATTAAACTGTGGACTAATTAAAATCAGGTTTCTGATGTACCTCTCCCCCGGCGTCGCTCCTCCTACCTACAACGCCACCACCACCACCACCATCATCTCGCTCTTATACCTGCAGCGGCATCGCGCGGAGCGGCGTGACGCGCTCCTCTCTCTCTGTCATTCCTCCTACCTTCACGCAGCCTCCCAGTCCTCCTTCCTTCTGTTCCCGTCTTCCTTCGTCCTTTCGGCGTTTCGTTCAAACTTCTCCGCGCGGCGTCTCCTTCTCCCACACCTGTAACGCAACAACGATGTGTAAACACCCACGCACCGAGCTTACACGCAGCTTTCACGTTCCCTTGCGTATTAACTCACGTTTATTTCTCTCCTCTTTCTTCGCCTACTTCTTCCACCCCTTCTTGCGCTATCCCGGCGTTACTTCTCCATTGCGCTCGCTCGTCGGTCACTAACGCATACCAACGACGACGTGACATTCAAACCCCCGTCGAATCGTCGCGTCGCGTCGCGTCGGTTCTTCGCGCTCACGCCGACTTCTCCATTAGCATATTGTTTTCGCGAATTCGACGAAATATTACCGCGCGATGCTAATGGCCCGCCGTGTACTTTTTTTCGACTCGACAGTTGGTCATTCGGAGTTAAATTAAAAACATAAATTTTGAACCGGCACCATCGCACCGCGAGCGTACATACCTATGACCGTATACACCACCATCGAGCTCCCCCTCGCGGCCGTACACCGTATACCGCTTCTCATCGCTCACCCGGGAGTCCCAACGGAAGTTCTCCTGTTTACTGTCGCGGTCGCGAGCTTTTTCCATATCGCGCCTTGCACCGCGCCACCCCGATAATATACTACCCGTCAAATGAAATTATGTCGACTGGCCGCGCGACGCCAAAAAAGTTTGCGTACTCTCGACTCGAGACTCTCGAGATCGGGTATTTTCTAATGTATCGATTTCTTTTAAGTCGTCTGACCAAATTCGATCAAGACGAAACAATATTATAAGGTCGTCAGATGATATAATTGGGCATATTGATTCTTCCGTGATAAATTCATGGTTATTACAAATTAATATCTTGCATTAATTTAATTAGAAAATGGCTGAAAAATAACAAATTCATTGTTCGTCAATTTCATTGTTCGACATTTAATATAGAATTATTTAAAATTTTATATTAATCTGCTATTCTACTCAAATCCCATTCCGTTCTACGGATAAAAATAACAAACTTAAGCAAACAGATGTAGAAATTTATGCTGGCGAATAAATCTTGCAAGAATATCTGATTTAATTTAAGAACTGTTCATGACTATAATATCTTTAATGCGCATAAGAAATGCAATATTAACATTGTGATAATAACAAAAATGCGAGATAAGATCGTAGCGCTTGCTTGTGTCTTCTTAATATTTAAGAAGCGTGAAAACGGGCAATGTTTGAACATAAAAGTTACCCGAGATTCGATGAACTTGGATGACGAATGAAATAAAAAGCTCGAGTTTAAAAGCGCCGCGGCTGTTTGTTCGCTAATTTTATTTGACTCGACGCCGACGCCGACACCGTCGCCGCCGCCGCCGCCGCCGCCGCCACCGCGAGTTCTGTTTCGCGATACGTGGAGTAAGTTTCGACTCGTGAATCAACCCGGGTGTGTACTCGGGGAAAAATCCAATACCGGACGGGATATTTGCGACCGAACGTGTCCGAGCACGAATATCGTGACGCCGGTGATTTCCTTTTTTAATCAGTATCCTATTTCGCGCTAACGTAATTACGAACGTGCAAAACAGTAAACAGAATTATTTTTTCATATTGGATATATAACAATATTTCATAAACCACAGGATAAATTTTGAATTCGACGTAGACACCCCACGGACGTAATTAATTATTGTAAAAACGCGACGATTATCCGGTCGGACTTTTAAATGGGATATGGGATCCTATTTCGCGATTCATAATCATATACAGCAAGCGGTATATATTTTCATGAAAGTATAAACGCGCGCGGTAATGTTTAATATATAAGCGCCGGTGATACAATCTTCCGAATTTGAGCAAGAGTAGTGCATCTGATTCCAGGTACAAGAGCGGCGTTAATCATCTGACGGACTTCATCGGGGTCGAACCGAGCAAGAAGCGGAAACGGCGGACTTCCTTCACGCCCCAGGCATTGGAACTGCTGAACGCACATTTTGACAGGAACACTCATCCTACTGGTTAGTTTCCTCCCCTACGTCTATCTGCTATGATTAAGCGCAATGATCTCGCTATTAGAGAAGCTAACTAATTCTTTTTCGGAGCTATATCTCGTGCATTTTCACACCCTGGAAGTTTCTATTCCTTTTTTTTTTTACAGGTAACGAAATCACAACTTTAGCGCATCGATTAGGATACGATAGGGAAGTGATAAGAATCTGGTTCTGCAATAAGAGACAAGCTCTGAAAAATACGGTGCGGATGATGTCGAAGGGCGTTGTATAGGGAAGGACTACGTCTACCGAGCAATCGGGCAACATATGAGAAAAGCTTCAAACTACGGACGACGAAGAGCACGTTTTTCGTGAAATTTTCCAATCTCGCGTTTTCCTCTAGCGTAAATAAAACAGTTCTGATGCGAGAACAACTTTTCGTGGTTTGTTACGGAATAAGTAAGGGAAAAAAAAGCGTTTACTCTATAGAAAGCCACATTTATCAAATTCGCTCCGGCACGGAAAGATCGTTCTAGATCGAAGCGAAGTCCTTCGAATATTGTGATCGCAGGTGTATACGACATCTATATATGTAAATAGCTTTAATCTACGAATATGTGATGTATACATGAGTCGAATATCGAAAATTGATAATCTGAAATCGTTGTCTCTCATTTGGTACCAATCCGTCGCGCGCTTCCAATTTTTATAGATATATATCCATCGGAAAACACTGACTAACTGATCCAGTTTCGAGTTTCGAACGAATGGACTATCGGCAATTGGTAAGCATTCACGAACCGATGGACGTAAATGCCTCGACGAACGAAATTACGCGAGTATCAGTTTGTCAGCAAGCAACTACAGAAAAATCGCTTCTAGGCTTCTCTAATTAATTACAGTTGCTTGATTGCAACACTTGTCGGGGCACGTACGTTCTTCGGAATACGATCTATCAAAACCAGACAGAAAGATATGTAAATCGTCGCACGAATAATTAAAAATTTAGCTACCTTTAAACCGGTTACTTACAAGGATGCCAGCACGTAAGTGGCGAAACGTTTAAACAGCTACGTACAATTGATTCCTAATTAACTGGCGGAACAATCGAAAATGCACTTAAAATGGAAAGGATAGCAATCTTCCGCGCGCAGTAAAAACTGCGACTGTGTCCGATCGGGGGGGGGGGGGTATCCTGAAATATCATTGTCGCTCGTTGAGTTGCGCAAATAAAAATATCGCTTAGATAACAAATACAAAATAAAATCATCGTCTCTTTTGATTATAATATCATCCCTTGCATACGTATACACTGTTATAACGAGCACGATAATATTTCTATTATAGTTTCGGTAATAAATCGGTCGACAGTTTTTGGTGAGCGCGAGATGTGTAAATTACAAGTGTATCTAGAAATCAATGAAATTCCTTTAGCGACTAAATAATGCAATAACGTTTTTGAAAGTATGCTATAAACGATTATATACCACATGCCGCTCCTGAAGTTATATTTAATCCTGTAAGAAAAGAAAGAAACAGAGAGAGAGAGAGTTGAGAGAGAGAAAGAGAGAGAAAGAGAGAAAAAGACACAGTTAGAGACAGACAAGATTCGAGTTTCTGCAAAACTAGTCCGTGATAATCTGCCATGTAAGACGTATACGTGTTATAAACGAGCACGCATCCTCCGTTCCTATACATATATGCGATCCGCTTATTCGCTGAATAACGATAAAGATCGGACGAAAACTTCGATTTTATCAGAGCTCGATTTCGATCTGCGGGATATTCGAACGAACATAATTCTTCGATCGCGAAATACGCTTCTGTATCGGCTGCTTTCAATTTTGATTTCGTATTTACAATTGCGCGAAAAAAAAAATCTGAAAGCACTCGAATAATTCCTTTGAGTATGCGTACGGTAAAAAATATTACAGACGCATGATTTTGAAATCGAAGAATTATTTATGCATTATTCTTAACAAAAAAAATCAATCGTTAATAAATACGTGGCCATGTACAATTGTCTCATTATAATGACTGTTAGACGTTTGATTTGCATTATGTTGACGCAATTATTTAATAACAAGCGATCGACAACCCGCAGTCGTTTTCACGCGTAAAAGGATATTTAAACGAAGCTCTTAAAATACGGTTTTCTTAATACTTAGCAGACGCGTACGTTTAATGGGTAAGAACTGTGCATAAAATGTACTTCATCCTCTTTATAATGGGCTATTCATTACGATAATATTGTGAAATCTCTAACTTGACGAGTAGCTAGGGGCGCAAGGGTAGCATGTACATATTACGATATACCTAGACATTGTAATATTATAATTAACTTTTATTATCATAGCTATAAAATAGCTGAATTCATGCAAAGAAAATTTACATGGTTAAAGAAAATAATAAATTTCTAAAAGTAAATAATATTTTAAGGTTTTACTTTTAAGCCTGAGACGAGCAAAGTGATCTGTTCCTAAAATGTACTATATAAATAAAAGAGAGTATGAAAGGCGCGAAGAAGATGAAATGAGGGTTGGAAAAAAGATATATGAGGGAGTAAATCGCAAAATTCAAAATTTTTTATTAAGAGGAGTGGGATGTGTATGTTATCCTTTTTGATAAAAGAGCGAAAATGTTTGTACAGAAATATTCCGGTTATTAAATTTTGTTATATGAGCGAGTAAGGGAAAAGGAGAGAAAGAGAGAGAGAGAGAGAGAGAGAGAGAGAGAGAGAGAGAGAGAGAGAGAGAAAGAGAGAAAGAGAAAGAGCAGAGCGTCGAAAAATCGGCGGTAGTGATAAAAATAAAAACGCGAAGACGGTTTAAGAATTATGTGTATTTTCTTCGTGAAATTGAAATATTCAAATAGATCCTTACGAAAATATAGACATGAGTATTACAAAAAAATGTGAATTGTATTCGTGAGTGTCATATTAAGGAAGATAGATCCACGGGCGAATGTTTTATAGCAGTTTCCAGCTGAATTGCTCGCCTTGTCCGGTAATTTTCGTAAATTAAAAATAGACTAAACAAGAACGGGTAAATACTTCATAACCGCGTGTAATAAAGAAGAAATGAATACCCCTAAAACGAGCCACGTTGAGACACGAAAAAGAGTTACAAATCAATAAGAGGAAACTGCTCATGAAACATTGCCCAGCGAAACCAAAGTTCCTACTACGTTTTATAAAGTATATAACTGAACTGCAGAACTTGAATTGTAAATATGATGAATGCAAAGTTAAGCTAATAATCACGATACAATCAATTTAAAGATGCTAAACTACAATTCGCCGATCAATTGATTCGACATTACCGCTATCGGAAAACGTTATACGAATATCATACAACTCGGTAATCTGCCTTCGAAGGCGGGAATCAATTGATCTCGGCAACGAAATAAGCACACAGTCGGCAATTAAGCACATAAGTATACAATTAAACTAAGCAGCCGTAGCTTTAGCTTGAATGTTAGCACCTAGGCACATGATGTAACATTAAATTACGTATTTAAAATGAAGGACAAGAATCTTAGCCGTTAAGCGAATACCTGTGTAAAATTTAGTAGGTGTCCACAAAAATAAAATAAAAACATATATTGTGGTACAAATAACAAAAAGTTGTACCTATGACTCTTCGCGATTAAGACATTTGATTTTCAAATAAGTAACCATGTACCGTATGTATGTTTTTTTGTAATTCAATTTGCATGGCATGTAACGTAAAATCGGTTCTAACTTGTCAAGCTAGACTTTTTCATAAAACTCATCTTCTCGATTTTATTTTAAAGACTACGTTTATTTCTTATTTTAATCATTTCAGGCACATCTAATAGGCTTTGCAATTTATTTCTTATGTATTTTAATGACAGACTTAACATTAAGTGAACGATGATTGAGAAGCATTTCAGGCTCGTTTTAGAAACTTTTTATCACACATATCTTTGTATTAAAAGTTTTTTTATATTTTTGGCGTTTTGTGGTAATGTTAAAAGATGAAAGTTTCGATTTTATCGATTAATCTCTCTATTAGCCAACTCAAAATCAGGTTTGTTGTCAGAAACAGACTTTGTCCGACCGAAAACCTGACCACTCGATAATAATGTACCCGACCATTCCAACGCACAGTATTCCGATTAAAAAATACAGTTTCATATAAATGCACAAATATGAGTACATGTGCGTCATTAAGACACTATACCTCCACATGAAGAAAATAGAGAAAGCTGCTTCTTCTCGACCAGGAAATAATATACCTACCACATAATGCTGAAAATCGCAAGCAAGTGGTCGTTAATTGCAAAATATTAAATTATCGCAAGTGTATTGATTAAGATAATTTCTTTCGAGAAGGTTACAAAGATAAAACTTTGTTATACTATTGGTTGGTATAATACCATCAGTGGAGATATTCATCTATGAGTACGATTTTACGTACAACAAATAAATTAGGAAATTCCACTTAATCTCTTCATTTAATCTAACGGTTACCTCACAATAATTTGATTAATTATTTTATTAATTGTTTTATTAATTATTGATTAATTAATATGCGACATTAACATTGCGTGAAACACCGTGGCTTGCACCGTGGCAAGCCACAGTTGATTTTTTGTATTTTACAGTTTTCTCCTAACGTTTCAACACTTAAAAAAAAATTGCAACACAGTTCCGGCCTTAAGTATAGAATATCACTTTTTAAAACCTTATAAAGATGATACATGAATTTTTATAGATTTTTTTGTGACAGAAACGCTTTCAAAAACCCCTTAAACTTAAAAGACTCGGGAACATCAGTATATATATGTATTAAGTTTATTTTTTATATTATACGTAAATATATATAATATATATATTATACGTAATATATATATTTACATTATTATAAGTACATGAATTAAATGACATAACGTTGATTAAATCAATATAATTTAAAAAGCTTTATATGTTTTAAATTTTGAATTAATTCTTACATTCAATTATCACTTAACATTAACCTGCTTTAAAATCATCATGCAAGATGTAGAGATGTAGATATGATATAGCATTGATATAACTTTTAATAATCTATTTACTGTGGATTTATATACAAAAGATTTTTTTAATTGGAATGGCAACCCACGCATCGTTTCCTCTTATGTCACGGTATTCATCCTGATACTCAGGCTTATCTGTCTCAACGGAAGTTTTCCAATTCCGCAAAGTCAGGACTCGGTTCTTTCCTAATTATCGGCATGTATATAACTTCGTGTTATTTAAGCACGGCGAATAAAACGATACTGGAGATAAATCGCGAATAAGCCGAACGATTATATATGGTTAGAACTACTCACTTACACTCACCTCCAGGTAGGTATTATATGTCGATCTTTATAAATACTTTTATAAATCGTACTTGTCGATAATTATATTTACATGTTATTATCATGGCAACTTATTCGGTAAATAGTCATAAATAATGTCGTAATTAATGTAAATTTATCAAATCCGCTTATGTACGTCGCGTCGTAAATCCATTGCACCGTATACCTATTTTAACTCTCCGTGCGCATATGCTTTTTCTCAGTGCATACGTGGGTCTGTCACGTTTGACGATATTTTTCCCGTTCAAGTATTTTAAAAAGTCTACAAAATATCTGTCTACATTGTAGTTAACGATTTTATAGTTATTTTGACATTAAACATCGTTTATTTAATATTGTATGACAGGCTTGCAAGTTTTACAGTCACCGGCGCAGCTATCATTTTGGCTCGGACGCCGTAAACCCACGTATGCACACGGAGGTTAAGGTTTTATTACTTTTAAGCCTGAGACAAGCAAAGTGATCTGTTCTTAAAATGTATATAAATAAAAAAGAGTATAAAAAGCGCGAAGGGCGGAAGGAGAGAGGAAGGTAAAGTGAGGGTTGAAGAAAAGATATATGACCGAGTAAATCGCAAAATTCAAAATTTTTTGTTAAAAGAAGTGGAATGTGTACCTAAGTTATCCTTTTTGATAAAAGAGCGAAAATGTTTGTATATACAGAAATTTTCCGGTTATATGAGCGAGAAACGGAGAGGGAGAGAAAGAGCAGAACGTTGAAAGATCCGTGGTAGTGATAAAAATAAAAACGCGAAGACGGTTTATTTAAGATCCGAATGATGTGTATTTTCTTCATGAAATTGAAATATTCAAATAGATAGCCTTACGAAAATATAGACATGATTATTACAAAAAAATGTGATTTGTATTCGTGAGTGTCATATTAAGGAAAATAGATCCACGGGCAAATGTTTCATAGCAGTTTCCAGCTGAATTGCTCGCCTTGTCCGGTAATTTTCGTAAATTAAAAATAGACTAAACAAGAACGGGAAAAAGAGTTACAAATCAATAAGAGAAAACTGCTCATGAAACATTGTCCAGCGAAACCAAAGTTCCTATTACGTTTTATAAAGTATATAACTGAACTGCAGAATTTGAATTGTAAATACGATAAATGCAATAAAGTTAAGCTAATAATCACGATACAATCAATTTAAAGATGCTAAACTACAATTCGCCGATCAATTGATTCGACATTACCGCTATCGGAAAACGTCGGTTCGACTATACGAATATCATGCAACTCGGTAATCTGCCTTCGAAGGCGGGAATCAATTGAGCTCGGTAACGAAATAGAAATAAGCACAAGTCGGCAATTAAGCACATAAGTAGGTATACAATTAAACTAAACAGCCGTAGCTTTAGCTTTAACTTGAATGTTAGCACCTAGGCATTATGTAACATTAAGTTATACGTATTTAAAATAAAAGATAAAAATCTTAGCCGTTAAAGCTATACCTGTGTAAAAAGGTGTCCACAAAAATAAAATAAAAACATATATTGTACAATAGTACAAATAGCAAAAAGTAGTTTCTATGACTCTTCGCGATTAAAATTTTTTTTATTTTTAGATGAATAACCATATATCATATGTATGTTTTTTTTGTAATTCAATTTGCATATAACGTAAAATCGGTTCTAAGCTATCAAGTTAGACTTTTTCTTAACTCTCATCTTTCTCGATTTTATTTTAAAGAATACGCATATTCTTTCTTATTTTAGTAATTTCAGGTACATCTAGTAGACTTTGCAATTTATTTCTTATGTATTTTAATGACTTATTATTAAGCAAACAATGATTGAGAAACATTTTAGGCGCGTTTCAAAAACTTTTTATCAAACATATTTTTATATTAATAGATTTTTATATTTTTGGCACTTTGTGGTAATATTAAAAAATGAAAATTTTGACAATTTTTTACAATTTTCCACAATTCTGTCAACTGAAAAAGATACAATACCTACTGCTTTTATATTTTATCGATTAATCTCTCTATCGGCCATCAACTCAAAATTAGGCTTGTTGTCAGAAACGACTCTGTCCGCCCGAATGCCTGACCGCTCGATAACACCGTAACCAACCATTCCAGCGCACAGTATTCCGATTAATAGATACAGTTTCGTATAAGTGCACAAATATGGGCTGTACACGTATGTTATCACTGAACCAGTAGACTCCCACAAACGGAAATTAGAGAAAGCTGCTTCTTCTCGACCAGGAAATAATATACCACTTAATGCTGAAAATCGCAAATAAGTAATTGTTAATTGCAATATATTTAATTAGCGTAAGTGTATTCATTAATATAATTTTCATTAAAAAACCTCACAAAAAAAATTTCGTTGTACTATTGGTTGGTATAATACCATCAATGGAGATATTCGTCTGTCGGTACGATTTTATGGACAACAAATAAATTAGGAAATTCCACTTAATGCTTACCACACAATAATTTTTGCAACTATTAACAATGCGCGATATATAAACATTACGTATAAAATCATTGATTCAATAACAAACGAATTGAAAATTGTATTTATATTTGTTTCTGCGGTTTCGCCATTTTTCTTACCATTGACTTGTACCAGCCAGACCGAATCGCACACACCCCATAAACCTGACAGCAAAAAGAAGATAATACCCTGTTCTGTCGTTGGTTTCCACTGTAACATGTAGATGAAAATACTTAAGTGCAAACAAAAAGCAAAAATCATCACGGGCGTTCTTCCAGTCAACTTCACTACGGCTCCTGTAGCGAGTGCAGCTATGGCATTTGTGATACCAAAACATATCATCACGTAACCAATATTACTAATCCCCCAAGCACAGGAAACGAACGACTGCAATAAAAACATAATATATACATTAACGCTTTCTAATACAAATTCTCCTCTTATCATAAATATCAACAAAAATCTCATTCAAGAAATTGTTTTCAGTCTCATATACAGCTTACTAACTGCGTTATAATCGGCAAATAAAAACGCTTGCTCGGCCCCAATAAATAACGTTATCGGCAATATTAAAAGTTGGTTCTTCTCTTTCAATAGTTTTAATGTCACGGCCAAGAGCTTGAATCCAGACGTTCCTTTCACCGAGCGGGCTCTGTTTCTATCGTATCTATAAAATGAGAATTCCAGCTTCAAGAAATTTCTTACACAATATATACTACAACTTGTGTTATAATACAAATATACAATTCGTTATTTAAATATAATATAAATATTTTATAGTATATCTGACAATTTTATAACCACGAAGTATAAACGCAAGATTGGATACCTGGATAAGGAATCGACGGCAAACGCAATTATTGCAACAGCTAATATCATACAGCCTAAGTAAATCCCAGCAATGAAGTGTATTCGTTCCACCGGAGGTGGCTGCAGATTTGGATTTTCGTTTTCTGCAGACAACCCACAGAAATTTGCCCCGCAAGTTTCGGCCACAACGCTACTGTTCAGAGTAACGTTCGTAACGACCGTGTCGATTCCGTACGAAAGAACTGCAATCGTAGGAAAAACATAAATAAAATTAATAAAGATAATAATTGATTACTAATAATAATGAAATTATTTCTGCGAAAATATATTTGCCACGGGGAATTTGCAGCCGCATTAAAAAACTGTAAGCGTAACACATTACAAGAATAGAGATACTGTTGATTATCGTGCCGATTATTCTTCTATCGTCTGTCCAATAAGCATAAGAAATATGTGTTTCAATAAAACGAAATATGACCATTAGAATGCCCGACCAAACTCTAGTTACTGCGTAGCTTCCGTTCGTTGTTTTACAATCTCGTATTTCGCGGCGACAGGCAACTTAATTTCGTTTTCATCGGCACTTGCGTTTTTATAGCTTAGCAGGTAGCAGCGACGCATTTATACGCGCTTCCGCAAAGATTGCACAGACTGCAGATAAAGTTTTTGTTGCATTACTTTGTTCTAGTTCGTAATTCCGTAATCACGTTTCATAATTTTGTGTTAAACTTGAAAATTAAACAATTGTAACAAAAATGTATTTTATCTGAGAAGCTTAGACGAAAAGATACGTTATCACGCTTTTTATTTTAAAAAGTTGTAAAAAGTTTATCTTCTTTTCTATACATTATTATTTTGATAGACCAGTCATATAGATTTCATAGTTTTCTTTGTATCTTAATAAAAGCAGTTCAAAGATTGAAATTGCATTATACGAGAAGCACAAATAACATAACTAATAAATCAAATTTAATAATTGTGAGTGTTTGTAATTACTTACATATACGAGACACGACTAGGCATATTTGTAATTAAATTTACATATCTGGGCAATAAAATTCTTATATCGTTCATTGGTATTCACAATGATAACGATTCTATTTTACATACGTTATAAGATACTGCAAAGCAATTATAGATTCATTCTTACGTCATCAAAATTTACATTTGCAAACGAAATGTTCAAGTCGAAAACAGACATGAATAATATGCTAATAACAATTTTCTCAACACGTTTAATCCCTGAAATATAAATTTGACCGTCGCATATGTTCGTAACAGCGACCCACCTGCTGAAGATATAAGATTCCCCCACACCTGTGCCATTTGATAAAACATGAAGAAGAGACCGAAGAATCTTGTAACAAGGACATCCGCTGCTATGTCTGAAACGGTCGAGTAAGCTTCTGCTGCCACAGTTAAATAAGTACATTTTGCGCACCAAAGCGGTCCACCGCCTAATCCGACCGATAATCCAGCGGGAATCATAGTGTAAAATTTGGGATAAAACTGCGAGGCTATGAAAGGCATATAAGCCAATATAGAAAGTGACATTGTCCACTTGCATCCTAACCAACTGGAACACACAGAATCATATATTTTATTCCTATAAATGAATAAAAGGAATTATATATTATCCTTCATTAATCTATTTATATCCAAATTAATTAATTAAAAAATTAATTAATTAATTAGATTGTTTCTTAAAGAAAAAAACATATTAAAAGTATTCAAATAATTATAAAGATTAATGCAATAATCCTAAACATTAATATATTAAACGGCATATTAGAAGCTTTTTGTTTTAGACGTTGACTAGGAAGATGTCATACTAAATCCTAGCACAGATACCTAGATATGTCCGTTTCACTCTTGTCTAATGCTGGAACCCGCGGGGGTTCCATGTAACGTAATTCCGGGCCAAGGTGAAAACGACAACGCGTAATAAAGTTTAGTGCTGTGGGACTGCGTGCAAAACCCTAGTTTCACGTATATGGGAAACAAATCGAACACATCGAACGTTTCCGGTGTCTACGATGATTGACGATATACATCTCTCAAAAACTTTCTATTCATTCTACGACAACAAGTAACGGCAGTCAGATCTGACGACAGTTTTCCATTTAGATGATGCAAACCATTTATCACGGTAATCATATATAGTAGTCACCGAAAAATATTGCTAAATCGCTATTGCGTCGAGTCTCATACCGAGTTTTACCTTACACGAAATTATAATTATGCACCAAACTATTCGAATATATAAACAAAATTACTTGAACCTTACCTTATGATTAAGGCGGGTAGAAAAATGTTGCTGAAGAGCAGACTGCCATAAATCGCCGACAACGTAAATGTGCCTAGCGATTGATCTGCATTGATCGAACTCTGTAAGTTTGCGGCTCCCATGAAGGCAGTAAAAAGCACCATGAAAGCGCAACCGATCGCTAAAATATTCTTCATAATTCGCCATCGTTCCGATGGTTCGAAATTCGGAGTCGGCGTTTTCAAAAATTGGCCTGGCATCTCGGTTTTATTAAGTGTCATAACTCAATCAATGTACGACATTAATTTTTGTTGGATATTCAATATCAATCTCGCCGGTCAATGAACTCACTCGTGACTGTGAGTGACTTGTTGTGTATTTTGTTTGTCCTTTAAAAAATAAAAATATAGAAATAAATTTATAAAAAATATCGCTTTACTATCGCTAATATTTGCCTATTCATAGTGACAAAAATTGTAACTGTAAGTGAGATTTAACTTCGAACTTTTCAACTGCAACGTACATTTTAAATCGACTGAATTAATAGACATCGTTATATCGGTCGCGATTTTCATCGCGGAGAATATCGGCGAATGATTATAGACTGAAATTAAAACTGAAACTGATTATTCACATTTATTCTCATAATGGTCACCAGTCAATAACGATTTCAAGGTAATCAGCGAACGAGGGAACGGTATTATAACATATATTGCGGTATTATAACATACGACGAATACATTGTTTTATGACACAAATGCTTCATTTGCACGCTTTTTGCTACTAATATTATAATGTCGGCTTTGATCCGTATAGCGCTTCACGTATAGGAATGCGACAACAAAACTCCCAATCCGAGAGAAATTGCATAACCGTTTTCTGTTCGGCGCGGCGTAGCGATGAGATACACGGTTACCCCAGCATCGATAGGCAATCTGTCCTTGGGAATAGGTATCCTTGCTCCTTTCACGCACCTTAATCGCACCTGATACAATTTCCATTCCGACCGTGCACGTCGCTTGGAATATGTAACATGCCGATCGACTGGAACCCTACTGTCACACAAAAATAGATTCACACGACAACGAACGCAAAACAAGTTTATCGACGAAATGTCGAGCAACATTGCGCAAATAGAGTTTGATGAAAAACTGTAATTATAGGAATACAAGATTGTTGATTGCTGTGCGTACGAACATTTATCGAATAAATAAATATATATACCATATATATATATATATATATGTATAAAAGTTAATTTTATTAATTTTTTAATCTATTAATATATGTGCAAAAATAAACTTGCAGAATGGCTTGTGTTATGTTGTAAATTAATTGGATTAATACAAGATTTACTTAATGAACCTCTGCTCGTTTCGCTTGAAACTCGAATATTGCAGTACTGCAGTACTGTAGTATATATAAATAATTGCTTTGCGAACAGATAAATACTCGATAATTGTTTTAAGAACAGGAAACCTGATACCGAGTGAACAAGGAAGCTGATGTGCGTGCTTAATTAAAATTAAAATTCATGATATAACTCGTGGAGTGCTGCTATAATATTCCAAGACATGGAATATTATAGCAGTTATTCTATTTAGACATTCACTTGGGAAAAACAAGTCACGTTTAATAGATTCTGATTAGATCTCATGCTAAGTGATGTTTAAAGCTGCTTGTAACACCACTTTCAGCTAAAAATCCAGTAATCACGACGTTGACCCCGACTACTGCGAATGCTATATTAATTAAATAATAAGCGCGGGATTACTATTATAACGGTATGTAGTGTATCGACTATAAATCCGCTATATCGAAGAGTAATAGTCTACGAAAATGAGGACACCCTCGCACATGCGTCCGTACCTATGTCGTGCAGTTCAATTAGCCCCTGGCCCTGGCACATCACTTGTCATTTTCACTCTACGACGACCGCCGCACACATGTATGTAACTCTATTGGATGGGGCTTACGGGACAGCAATATAATGATGAAATATTTTACGCCTGACATAAAGTAGAAACATCAAGCAGTCAGATTGCAACAATTCTTACGAAAACTTAACATCTTCTATCGAAAAACCCGTTCGTAAATTGTGAAAAATGTACATTTTATACGTATTTTGCATACTGGTTTTGAACGCCTCCACGCTGATTACTTGATTATCGTAAGTATAATTGAATTTATGTCCCAAGACATCCTAACAAATAGTCACTTATATTTTATATTATAAATATTATTTTATGTATAATAATTTTTTAGATAATAAATGTGATATTTTTCGAATAACATGCAGAAAGAATTTGTGATGTAAAATGTACGTATATAATATTTTCTCTCTTGTGAAACTATTAATTAAGGGAAAAAATTTTTATAAATTTATATATTAAAAAATAACACATTTTTTTAATTCTATAAAATGATATATGTCTTAAGTTTATGTCATACATATAATATATATTATATATTTACATTATTGCAAATACATAAATTAAATGACATAACGTGGATTAAATTAATATAATTTAAAAAGCTTTGTGTTTTAAATTTTGACTTAATTCTCACATTCAATTATCACTTGACATTAGCCTGCTCTAAAATCATCATACAAGATGATAAATATAGCACTGATGTTTGACTTTTAATAATCTATTTACTGGGGATTTATATACAAAGGATATTTAATTGAAATGACAACCCACGCACCGTTTCCTCTTGTATCACATTATTCATTCTTATACCTGAGCTTACCTGTCTCAACCGAGGTTTTCCAATTCCACGAAGTCAAGACTCGGTTTTTTCCTTATTGTCGGCATGTATACAACTTCGCGTTATTTAAGCACGGCGAATAAAACGATACTGGAGATAAATCGCGAATGAGCCGAACGATCAGATGATTAGCCATTCCCCACTTACACCCACGTCCAAGTAGGTACGATATATCGACGGTCGGAACCCTGCGCTAGTAGGGATCATGATGTTTATCGAATCGATGTCGGCTCTCTGCGTCCGAGGCACGTGTCACGCCATCGTATCTTAATCGTAAAGCCTTTAAGCTATGTAATCACTTCGATTAACCATCGTCCGTTATCCGCGGTTACGGTCTCATTGATCCGTGCGTGTTCCGTGGCATGAGCTGTTCTGTAACGACTAAGGTATCTATAGTAATCTCGAAGCAGTGACATTTATATTTCTCAACAAACAGACGGAACAGAACGTCTCAACCCATAAAAGATCCTGCAAACAGTCGACCGTATCTCACGGATATCTGTCAAGCATGACGCTGAAATGGGGATTGAAACTGAACGAAGAGAAAACATAGGACGGTATATAATCGAACGCTATATATAAATTGTACGAAAGATCAAATCAGAAAGTAAAACATATTCAAGCTAGAAATGTGTAAAGTTCAGATTCTGCCACTGACATCGGGAGCATCAATCTGACCTAAATTAGATTTAATCGATGGAACATAATCCACTGCAATTCTCTCTCTCTCTCTCTGATTTGATGAAGTTGATTTCGGTGATGCGCAATAGACGACACTCTGATGGCAGCTTTGACCAGAAACGGATACACCGACTGCCTAAATGACAATCAGCATATGAGCTGGAAACCATGCACGAGGGACATACAGAAATTATAGTAATTAATTATGACCGTGCTGTGTTGCAACGGACGCGAACAGAATACCCAATGGGCACCAACTTCTGGTCTAGCTTCTCATTGATTTTCATAACAGTCTGAGTTAATAAAACTATCAAACTTCTTAATATAGACTTGAAGTTAAAATTTTTATAAGAAGAAAATCTTTCTAAAGCCGGGTAAGATATTGTATTTGGCCAATAAAATTTTCTCACTCAAATAGAGCGGAAATTCCCACGATGGAAAACGAATTTCGCTTAAGTATGTTCATCAATCGTTAGGATTAATCGTGGATCATTCTATCAAACTCAGAGAAAGAACCTGTTTTTCACATACTTACGATTCCGTCTATTACTTATCGTCTACTTTTGCTATGTTGTAGCTAGCGTTAGAACAATAAACAATCGTTTATTATGACTAAATGTATATTATAATTATATCTATTACAATTATATGTATTAATGAAAAAGAACCACGGAAAGTAGGAAATATAATTGTCGTTGAAAATACAAAATAATGTACCTCTTTAATAGTGATTTTTTAGAATTGTACTTATTGCTTTTATAAGATCGCACTTGTCAATAATTATATTTACATGTTATTATCACGACAACTTGTACGGTAATTAGTCGTAATTAATGTCATAATTAATGTCGCAATTAATGTAAATATATAAAATCCGCTTATGTACGTCGCGTCGTAAATCCATTGCATATATTCACGCTACTCTAAACACAACCTCTATCGAAACTGTTTCAGAATATTCGACAGAAATGTCTGGCACACTGGACATCGAAATTGAAATAACAAACAAAGCTTCGCGTAGTCGAAGTGTGGAAAGCTTTACAAAGAGCGGTTTGTAAATAAAATGTTTCTTTAGGCACGTTTCACAATAAACTTATCCAAAATCGTCAAAGTGCTCTACGCATGAACTTCATTCTACGTTTACGTAGCAATCGAAATGCGATTTTCACCTTTGATAAGATCAATTTTTTTACAAAATTCTATATGCTGAAGATTGCAAAGGAGTCACAATTTAAAACTTTTTGCGCTTCGCTTAACTTTATATTTCATTTCTAATTTACCTTTTTACTATACACGTCATTTTGTGGGATTTAGTAAATATATTATCGAAATTATTACTTCACTTTTAAAAATAATATCACTGTTTACAACAATTTAAATTCAAATTACAAAACGTTAATTAAATTTTCATTTTTCTGATCGTATATAGTAAAATAAAGCAAAAGAAATGCAAACAAACATATTCTCTTCAATATAAAATGGTGATTAAAAAAGCAACAGAAAAAATTTAGCTAAATAGAATATTTTACTCTAGTTGAGTTTTTATATAGTGTTAATTTCTTTCCCGATTTATATTTGTTCCAATAAAAAGGGTGATTTATATGTCACAATCTACGTGGAAATTCTAATAAAAAGTGCAGTATCTTTTAGTTTTATGACTAAAAATGTAAAGCACACACACTTTTTGCTACTATTCATATCCGCAAATGAATCACGACCGCAACTACGTCCAGTTTCATCCACTGACATAAAGCATAAAACAAGTTGATACCACATTTTAACTAAATCTATATAATATTTTATATAAGCCGGTAATTTCCTGATGCACATAGCAATCATATAAATCCTGTATTGATTTATTTTCGAATCGTCTTTAGAATTTATTGCTCTCCAAATAATTTAACTTATCTTCCGGATGTCAATCAAGTTCCATATAAAATTGGAATGTATAAATATTGAGAACAATATTTCAAATAATAATTTGTTCTGAATTTGTAAATTGAAACTCGTTTATTTAAATTACTAGTATAAGTTCACGTTTAATTGCTAGTATCAGAGAAAATAAATTTTCAAACAGGTGGTTTTATACGTGTGCGCAAAAGGATGACGATGATATTTCTATAAACGTCGCTATGAAAAATAAATTGTAAAATAATCGTAACAATAAATATTTTGAATTATTTCGGGATACAGCATGTCAGCGTGTCAGCGCTAAGACACTTCAATTACAAGGGTAAGAGAGCATATACTGACAGATATACGCTGCGGCGCGTATTTCGTGGCATGCATATGTTGCATATCAACCGGAATTGCGCGTCCGAGGGCGAGTCTCGCTTCACTGAGGCCCGTAACATTCGTTAACAGCGAACGGGAGGATAGAGACCATGACTGCGTTGTATATCTTGGAGACGTATAGAAGCAATTAGCAGTGCAAGAATAATTACGTTGCGTTCAATAATTTCAGGTTTCGACGTTTTGCTTGGTCTAATACAAAAAATGTATATACGTTTTATCTTTTCCATTTTTTGTCTCTTATCTTCTATTATCACGACGAAAGAAGTAAACCATATTTTAATCAAATGCAATCCTTTTTCTTGAAAACATTGTTAATAAATTTTGAGGAAATTCAAAGCATTGTCAGAGCTATTTTAAAATATCGATTGTTGTTAAATTCGATGATCTTGAGATATGAAAGAACCTAAATTTATTTTGTTTTATTTTATTCGATATTCTTGCATAATTATAATTAAGATTTAGTATATAGCAACATAATGATGCAATCAAAGATGAAATTACGCGCAACAGAATAATTATGGTTAGAAAATTAATATTCCGGTAAAGGCAATTACGAAGCTCCTTGAATTATCGATTTTCTACCAAATCTGAGCAACATTCTTCAACGGGATGTATCGTGGTGCATTTTCGAGGTCTGCTATAATTTTGCTTCGCTGAACTCGCGATACTCGTATAATATTCACTCGCTTTGTGCGAGAAATAAAGATGGTAACCGGAAAACAATAAACGACAAGGCAACTCGATTTTTCGAGCATTCTTGACATAACGCGATGTAAATAGTGCTCATATCACCAGCATTTATCAATCTATATATTTTATACTTTATTTTATTTTATATAAACTAAGTAATTAATTATACGCGTAATGGATTTATTTATATGTATTTTCTATAATTTTTTATCTCTTAAAGAGACAGATCATAAAGTTTAAATTTAAAATTCTTCCCAGTGCGGAGAAATCGATTATGACAAAAATAGCAACATCGTTAATCATCGTAAACAGTGTCGCTTGATTAAATTTACTGGGTTTGCAGTCCGTTTTTGTATAGGTACTTATTCTTATACATTTTCACGATTTTCGTACTAACAGAGTCTCTTGCGTTGTAATGTGAGGCTAAAAACATTCTGATCAAGAATCGAGTTCGAGACACCTCTGAGATATCTCTAGAATAGGAATTTTTTCGTTACGGCATTATGGAAGTCGAAGCACGAAGAAGAGAAAACTTTGTGTCCTTTTTTTTATATTGGCGCCGTCGGAATACATATATCGAAATTACGCAATGACTGCTTTTGGAAAATATCATCATACATGGAAATAGTGAAATTTCATAAATACATTTTATAACAACTTTAAAAATTACTGGTGAACATTGTCGTGAATAAATCAGATCTAAAAATCGCATATTTTATATTTAAACAAAGCATAATATATATATGTATGTGTATGTTATGTGATACGACAAATGTTTCATATTACAATAAATAAATAAAGAGAAAAGAAGACGTCAGAAGAAACATGTATATAGTCACATGCACGCGTAAAACGACATGCGAAAAATATGTTCATTTTATGAAAAATATCTTTTTTTAGTTTCTTCGTTACAGTTGTTACAGACACACGTTCTTAAACTGGACGAGGAGAATATAATTAATTTATGCTAATCAACAATTAATACATAAAAAATAATATAATCTTTTTTTTAGTTTTCCTCATTAAAACATTATCTAGAGAAAAAGAGTATCTCGGCGGTATTTTTAAAACACATTTATGTCGCTCCGCTGCATCGTATTTTACATCTGAAAACATTTTCCAGGATTTGCTTTTAAAAATTCATATATATACCGCGCACGTAATACGGTCTGGATAATAAACTCATGGACGCAAGTTGGAACAAACAATTGTCGCACGAGATTACCATCATCAATGTAACATCTAACAATCACGTGCCCTACAAAATCAAGGTATATAGCATTAAAGCGTATACGTGACTAACAAGGTTTTCCCCGTTTGTCGTGAAATTTAAACAGCTGCCCCACATCCCGTTTAACGTAGTCGATAATTGGCGCGCTTGTATTTCGCCCTCTATTTCCTTCTAGCATTGCAAATGACATGCTTGGGAAATGCATCGAGAAATGTTCTATCGAGGGATTACAGCTCGAAACGAGCTGCCAGAAGTTCGTTTACTCATCGCTTGACTCAAATTACCGGAACGCGCGCTTCGTTCGCGCTGATCGCGCGCGTATCCTCTAAATACGAAAGTTAATGACGTTCATAACGGAATGCGCGCTATCATAAATTTCAAGTAAACTTTCGCCAATAAGCTTCGATTTAAAAGCGCAATAAATTTGCAAACGGGAGATAAAGCATGGGGGTCAATTCCCGTAGTTTCCGAACTACCGTGAGAGAGGCACGGAAAGAGATAAAAAGAGAAAGGGAGTTATTGCCGACGAGGCGAGATGTACTGCATGACTGCAATTCAGAGAATTCCGTCAAATTGTTTTAATCCATTTGCGGGGAAGATAAAACCGCATCGAACTCGCAACGTCATTATGCCTTACGATTTCGTTATCAGATTTCATCTCAGTTCTAATATTCTCTCTGACGTAGGGTTTTAAAGCGCATTTCGATTTTCCGCCAGAAAATTTTGCCACCAGCAATAAACGAACACCGAACGAATTGTGCGGCTGGATTTCTCGTTAGAGCGCTCCGGCTCCGGCTCGTCATTGCATCCGCCGTAATTTTACATTACGAAGCTACGTCTGCGCTGCAGCTAACGTTTCGTCCATCTACCTACATCCGTCGGTTACGACTGTAAACTTTATTCTCACTTTTTTTTCTTTTTTAGGAGACACGCGAGGTAACGAGATACGACACGAAGTGAAATTCATTTGTATAGCGGGCCACGCGCATGGGTCGCGATTTCGCGATATTAATAATGCGAACGCGTCAACATAACTTCGAAGCGAATTACACGACCCTATTCGATTACGGCTTCCCATTGATATCGTCTCGCGATAACTCGAATGAGATGCCGAAGACCATCCATTGTACTTTATATTGAAATATAGATGCGCGGATAAAATTACCTCCAAGTTATACGCGACGGCACTCTCACGAGAACTGTTCGGAATAAAATTATACAAACGACCCTGAGAGCTTCTGTTTTCCGACGCCGTTAAATGTCTATAATTAAAACGAAAATCCACAAAGCTCGGCATTTAAACTTTGATATTCGCAAAAATAAAAAATGGTTTAGCCGTGGTACCTAGAAAAATTTTCGTAAAAACTTGGTTAATCTGCGTAAGGCTAATACTTATTTAATGACCTATGTCGAATTTCCAGGTGATTTGTGAACGTTCGCTTGCCTTCATCGAATAATTTAGACATTAAGCTAACAGTGTAAACGGAATATAAATATTGTAGATCGATATATACATATAGATAGATAGATAAATAGATAGATGAAGAATTTATTTGTATAGAGAATTAATCGGACTCGAATATTGAAATATTGGAAGTCAAACAATATTCGGGAAAAACAAACTATCATAAGATCGGCATTGGTAATCGATCAACCTCAGTAAATCCGGTTTTGCAGATAGACTTGCAGACACCCCCCGAGGGAACGCAACGGACAAAGGAACGCGGAATAAGTACTGACAGTCACGACAATAATTGTCTTCCAATACTTCGCGAAAACCTTATTAGCTATGCATTCAAGAGCGGCGGAAGCGCGACAACAACGCGATGAAGACGGAGGCGCCCTTCCACCCCGTAATATGAGAAATAACGTAGCCGGTGTACCCTCGAAGAAACTTTTTCCATTTATCTCAAGTCCTCCTGAGAAATGCTTGTGACTCTACGTGGAACACAGGATAAACCTTACCTACAATGAATCATCGTGTAAACCACGCATTTCGCCGTCGCGTCCATCAAAGATATAACATTGTTCCTAAGGGAAAATGATCCAATTCGAAAATTCGTCCAGACAGCGTTATCAGTACGGTTAAATGAACTCTGACAGCCCTAGATTCGGCACCCCGACGAAATTTTCTATGTTAATATATAGATATATACATATATATATTGCATTCTTTCTTGACATAGAGAGATATGTAAGTCTCATATGATGAAAGAGATAAAATATTACATTTCAACAGGTTCAAATAAACTCTTGAAATGCTATGTATAATAAAAAAAAAGTTCTTTCTCCAAGTCAAATAATCTTTAATATATGAAAGGATCAAAAAGATGCTCAGTGTTATTTATATTTTATAATTTTCGTCAACAATTTCGCTATTATTCATATAATTTACATTAAAATAAAGCCAATAGCAACAATATTATGCAGCTTGATAAATATTAAAAAAATTGCACATATTAAATCTTACTGTCGAGAAATTTCGTTGCGAAATGTAGATTATATAAAAACATACATTGCAAGAAAGTTAACATCATATTCACACATAAAACAATATAGTTTTGCTATAAGCGTTTTTTAATAAACGAAACGCGCATAGTTAGCTTAATCCAGGCTATATTTACAGAAATACGCGTGTAAAAATATGGATGAGTGCCCTGTAACGTTGTGAATGTTTCAACTGTAACCAAATAGCCCCGCCGAGGCAGCAAACGAGTTCGCGAAGTTCACGAAGGTTATTTATCGTCGAAGCGAAGAGAGAAAAGTTACCACAAAGCAATGGGCTTTTAATGTGTGGCAAGGGCTTCGGCGAACTTCCGCTCGCAACTTTTTGCTGTAATTAATTCCTATGATTAGAAGTACTCTTAGGAGCTGCACGTTGCCGTTGCAAGTAAGACGCATAAATTACGCGGATCCCCGTTCGATGGAAACTCTTTGTTTCTGTGTGTATATATATATAACACATCGAGATTAATGCTAACGCCTTTGCCGCTCACAATATTTATGAATACGACGGGTACAGAAATGGGGGAGAGTGTTTCTGTATTGCCTCGTGTTTTATGATACGGAGGACCGCTCTTTTTTATTGGGTGATAAAGGGGAAGTGCTACCCGACAAAAGTAGAATTCAACCGAGAGAACCATTTTCCGCGATATGCAAAACTGTAAAAGATCAGTTCTAACTGACAATTTGATATGGGCTTGATCTTGCGCTTGCTTTTTTTTATTCGTGGTTATACAATTCTGAAATTCTGAAATTGCCTTGCGTTTGTTACCCAAACGGAATAATATTCGTGAAAAAAATAACACAGTCGGTGTTGTTCAATATACATAATTTTTTTCTAGCGCAACAAACATGTTAGTATTGTAGATTATAATTAAAATAAAAAGAAAAAACCAAGGTAAAACACGCAGCGGTAATAAATTGTTTATTATTTTTGCCGTCCAGTACAAAGACTTATCGTAAATACGACTTCAAAGCTTGTTGCAACTGACGGAACGTTGTTGAACGAAATTCGCGGCGAAGCGTGCGCACAAAAGTATGCCGCGTCGCGCGGTCATAAAGAGAAGTAGAATACCGCTTGCGTCATAAATCTTTACGGGTAATCATTTCTTATAATGCTTGAAGGAATTTCAACATGCAATTCCTCGCGACGATGAGAGAACCTTGCAGAGAACCTTATGCTCAAGTGTATATGGATTCAAAGACAGAAAGCGAGACCCATCGATGGCGAGAGCCTTTGATCTTTATTCCCATGCATACATATTTCACGATTAAGAGATATTAATCATACTCACAAATATTACCTATCCTTTATCAACCAACGACGTCAAAGCGTATGAATGTGCCTGTATTTATTATGTGAAATATATACACATGTATTAAAAATTATATTTTTTTGCAATTAAGGAAAATTTCTAACGAATGATACATCTTTTCAACTTTCTCAACGAAAATTAATCACTCTCATCCGGAATATTGCTGTAATTATCTCTAAATAGAAAAATCTTTAAAAAAGATCTCATTTATTAAAAACGAAACAAAAATTTGTTATTTTGTTATCTCCCTTGCATTCTCGGAAGATGGATTAAATGTACTTATTAATTGCACATCACATACTTTGAATTCAAATACCGAAAGTAATAGCTTTTCCTTTAATTTCTACCATTTGTACTCTAAAGAAAATATCACTTGATGTATCATCTATAATAAGTAGTAATCTGTTGTTGCAACACAATGTCATTGAAATCTTGTTATTATTACAGAAATTAAAATTACATAATAAATGGATAATATGTAATAGTATAAATGGATGCAGGCTCATTAACCTTTTACGGTACGATAAATAGACTGTTTCGTATTATTATCCAGTGTATTATTATTATTATTATATAATACATTTATATTATTTTAGTCGATTAGTCAGTAACGGTCCGAATAAAAAATTTAATTTCATGATATTACTCGTGAAAATTCGACTATTATATCGACTATGTCAGAATATAAGAGGTTGCTTTTATTGATTACCAATGGACCCTATTCCGATGCTTAAAGTACTCACTTTCGTTTCCGACATCATACGAGACGTTGCCCGCAATCGAGAGTCAAATAAATTTGTCTCAGTCAATCAAGACGTACGACAGTTCATTCCACCTGCCCATCCAAAAGTCCGCGGTTCAGTTATAAGAAGACAGACATCTATACCTCGTTTGCCTCGTTTGAAGGACTACCCAAGAATTACACGTAAAATACTCGGCATAGACTTTTATCTCTTTCTTAGGTAGATCGATTAATAATGATACAATTGCGCTTTCGTATTGCAGCAAGAGAAAGTATAACACGCACACGAATTATCAAACTAGTTTTCACTAGCTTCTAATCGAATAATACAAATAATATTAGACAAAACAGGTACTTGACAGAATTTCGGAAATATATTTTGATGCGTAAATAAATGTGTTATAATTTATTCTATTTGCGTAAAACCAAACAACAAAACTTGATTCCAGCAAATTTATTAGGCTATCACAGGATTTAACAATATCGGAAAAACAACATTTGTAATAAAATATATCCCATCAAATTCTGAAATATATCGATATTATCTTCATACATAATGTAGAATAAAAAGCATCTATTAAGGTATTTTAAAAATTCATATCCTCGTTTCAGTTTTCTCGAGTATATGAATATCTTGATGGACGTTTTGCAACATCCGCAAATTGCTTTGCATACTTCGACACAGAAGATAGGCGAGGCATGATATCTCTTTTATGAAATTTTATGTGCAGAACCTCTATAAGTAAACTGCTAACGTGTTACATCACGTGTAGAAAAATCTGTTAAGATATATTTTCAGGAATATTTCGGTGTCGTTTTTTATTTCGACACAGCTGAAAATCCGAAATGTGTCAAGAATATCATTTTTTGCGATTGCGCATTACCACTATCAAGGCATGCACTCGAAACGTGTCGTATAAACCATTCCACGAACGTTCTAAAACTTAGCCCGACTATATATAGCAGCGGCATTTAGCTTCTAACTCTTGAAATTGTTATCCTTTGTGTGCTCGCTGATTTCTTTTTACAAATACATTATTCCATTTCAACTAACATTAAAATGACAAAAGGCTTCGCGGCATACAACGTAAAATATTCAATAGTTATCATTTCTAACTAGTGATTAAATTTTAATTGATACACAATCAAAAGTGAAGCGTTTTAATTATCTCTCATGCCTGTATTAAAAGTCTATAATATAAATTCTAGACGTGCAATAATTCAAGAAACATCTTGATATATATCTGTATATAAAGCGTCGATACATTGACAGAGAAGCTTGCGAGCATCGCGTTGTCTCTGTGGCAAGGTCTAATTGGTTCGATAAGCGCAAATAGGCGGGAATAATTAAATCTCCTCTCTCGATGCGGCATAGAGAATCAAAGCTGTCAAGGCAATTAACCCATGTAAACTTGTGAGGCCGATCCTGCTACTGACAATCATCCATCGATTGTCGCGCATTTCCCTCAACGACTCATGATATTCGATATTATCGGCCAAAAATCCCATCGTCCCGAGTGCCCGATAAGAGAACGCGCGCCGCATGGGATGCTGGGAAAGAGGGGTTGGTTTGGTTCAAGCCGGCGCCCTCGCTCCACAAGTTCCTTCAGTATACGCGCGTAGCTACATTCGGTTGGATCCTATCTCGCATCGTGTTTGAAAATCGCGTCATCTTCGTATATCGGGAAAATCTTTCACGAGGGAAACATTTCGTCGGTCGGTTTACGTGTCAAAAACTACCGCTGTGTTTACTTGAATTTGATCGAAGACAATTTAAGCTGGCGCAAATATAATTCATTCCTTGAAGTGTTCTCTAAGTATATAATGCTCGTTATAAATCGAAACTTTAAAAAACTTAGAAAACTGCGTATATTGAGATTCCACGTCGGTTAATCACAGAAACTTCGAGCGAGCGTCGACGTAGCTGTCATCTTGAAGTTTGCTAATTGCAATCACACGGCTTTGTGAAGGACAAAATACCTACTGCCATTGCAAGCTATAATTTACTTCAAGCGTTTTGCTTGAAAAAATTCCCAAATTATTATTTATGTGCAGTAAAGAATATTGTAACATTATAGTGCATAAACTATATAGATAGTTAAGAAAAGTTTATTTAAGAAAGAAAGTTATTGAAAGTGAAGACTATATTCACGTCTTTCGTGAACAACCAAAAATTCCATAAAGCAATTTAATATTTTGGAAGGTACTTCAACCACATATACGGGCATTCGTAATTTCCTTATCGCAGCCGTTAGAGATTCAATCGATTTCAATTTGCGCGAGCTGGTACTGCCGAGGCAATATATCACGAATTCCTTTACTTCTTCCAGTACGTTTGATAATGCTCGCCTGGAGGATTCTTTCGACCATGATACCACTCGAGATTCTCCTCGAGTTAAAAAACGCGACTTATTCGCGCGTGTAACCATTAAAAAATAATCATCCACGTATTACAAGACCAAGACAGTGTTCCAGCGCAGGAAGAGAAATGGCAACACATTACGAGATGAAGTTTTACTCGGGGGAGTAAGTATTGCGCAGAATGTATAAAGCTTCTTCAGTTTCTTTAGCAACTAATTAGAAAATATTCCCATCGTATAGCTTGTTATCCAAAGCAATAACTCTTCGTGTTAACGTAAAGTCATACTGACACGCATTGGATGAGTAAGCGAACAATGTAAATAAGGCTTAACCGTACAGTTAATTCTAGTTTAACGCAGGGAGAAAGAGAAAGAGAGCAGTACTAAAATAATGTTCCAATTTTCCCGCGAGTTGGCACCTCTTTTATTTTTTGCTGCAACGATTAAACCGGAATGCTGAATTAACTAATTTTTTGCTTATATTATTTAATATTCTCTTTCTCTCTTTTATACACTCTTTTTGTCTCGTAGGCAATGTTACAATTTCTCTAATTTAAAGATTTATTGAGCTATTGTTCGTATGTACAAAAAGTATAAAAACAATTGTACAGTGACTAAAAAGAAGTCTATATTTTACCATTGAGAGTATAAAGAAAATTTAATTAATATTTCCTCGCAAGAATTCTTTTGTTCCAATAGCTCATTATTCGACAGAATTCCTTATTGTATACCATTAAAAGCAAAATTTCTCGTATCGCCTCTCAAGATATCATCCTAACTATTACTACAAAGACCCATCGACCCTTATTTAGTCCCCATAGAAAAAGCCGATGGCCAAACAGCGAACCCTTGGACGTAGAGCGAGCATCTAAGATCATTGTACGACCCTTTACGACCGCAGTAATTCTTTAGACCGCGCACACCGACTCTACCCTCAGTTATCGGTGTAACTACTTCGTGTGGTAGCAGGGCTCCTTTACTTCTGATGAAGTTACATTCGTAGTACCAGAGATCCATCTTGCCAACAGGCTCTCTCTCAACTTTTTTTAAATTCATCAAAACCTTTAGACATTAGACGAGTCATACGGAATACACATAGTAATCAAACACTTGCACGTACGCTCATCACGTTTGCAAACGTTTGCAATATCGTTTTATTTTTTATTATAATTTTTGTCTTAAACATATAATGTAAATACTTTAAAACATTTAACAAAATTTAAAAAAAAACAAATGACTAAAAAAAATATTTAAAGAAATATGAAACATGTGTGCATAATCCTTAAAAACAGAAAAAAAAACAGAAAATTATGTATTAATATTTATTTGTCATTTTGGTTATCCATTATTATTTGATAAATATTGCGAAAAACATTTACATAAAAGATATATTATTTAAAAAGGTTCCTAAAAGCGTTTATATAAAATATATATTATTTATAAATATTCCTAAAAAGTTCAATAAAAATATATATTCTTAAATTATTTCAAAAAATTGACAAATTATTTTCTAAAATATTTGTGCTTTTTAATAAGAATATAACGTTTCTTACAAATAATTCAAATAATAAAATAAATAAGTTGCAAAAGCTATCCGCACTTATAGGGTATAGAAGAAAGAAGATACTTTAGTTGCAGGCATTTGCCCGCAAAAACGGTCTCGACAGTGATTTATTATAACATTTCATTTCACGTAACATACTCTCAAGTAAACTCAGCTTTAGATATACCTACGATATGCTGGTGAAAGAGTTGTACTTTGTCGTAAATATGAAGGAAAATAAAAATTGTTGCAAACATCTTGAAAGCTGTGCTTTATGTTCCCCCCATACAATATAATTTCGCCTTCACTATACCTATCTCTTCAATTATTCTAAATGTTTGTATCTTGAAAATTTAAAGATCCGTGCGTATCTATTGACACGGTGAATAACTTTTAATGAATGCAAGCTCTTCCGCGAAGTTTATACCAAACTTTCGAGTCAAACTTGAATTTCATCTTACAAATTTTCGGCTTTTCCTACCGCGGATTCTTGTTCCGCACAGCAGATGTGCGGCACGCCGTATTAAGTTTACCGTTTTGAAAGCGGTTAAAGTTACAAAATCGGATTGAGAAGCGTATTAACAGTCAACGAAAACGATATTATATTTGAGCATAATATTGCGACTGATGAGAACTTAATGCTTGAATTATGTATAGCCTTACTACGATTAAGCTGTGGCTCATGGAGAAGTTATTTCTAAGACCTAAAGACTATTATCTGCCCACGTATCCAGATGTCTTACGAGATGGTCGTGAGATGAATATGCATTGCGACAATGGAGACGAGACCCCTTGACACAGATCCTAGATTATCGCTTCATTCTTGGGACGTCCAGTTGCTATATAGGGATGAGTGAACGAAGTACAGACATAGGTGAGAGCAGTCTTAATAAAAGTTTGATTAAAAAGTTGAGTATATATAGCGCATGACGGTGTTGCTATGGCTCTAGGAACGGATCCCTCGGGAAAAACGTCCCTCGGAAAAAATCTCCCCGAAAAAATCCCCCTGGAAAATATCTCCCCGTCCAAAAATCTCCCCGGAAACCCCCCCCCCCCGGAAAATATTTCATCCAAAAATCTTTCGAGAAACAACAAGGCACACATAGTGTGCCTTCAAAGTACATGCGTGGGCTTTCCTGCACGCGTGGAAAGTTGTAAACCCATATAGCACGTTGTCTGGCGTGGAAAGTAAATGCGTGGAGGCAGTAGGTTCCCTTTTGCGCGGGGGGCTCCACTATTATTAAACTAAACACATAGTGTGCCTTCAAAGTACAAGTTTGTGTAAATTTGCGATTGGGGCTTTTTTTCGGGGGGGATTTTTCCGGGGAAATTTTTGTCGGGGAATTCTTTAGACGGGGAAATATTTTCCGGAAACTTATTTCCGGGGAAATTTTTTCCGGGGACCAAATTGTCGGTCACCGTTGCTATCAAGTGCAACAATCGCCGTGGGCAATTCCCTTAATTTTTACCGGCCTCTGATTATCTACAGAATGATGAAAATCTTAATAATATAATAATGTCTCCGCTGTCACTGTTCTTATCGCGAGCAATTGTATTACATTTATGCGAGCACATTTCCACAGAACAATTCAAATTTACATAAGCGAACGGACGAAAGTGCTTTACATTAGATTTAACATTCTTCGTGAATCTCATGAATCTCATTCGGACACTTTCAGAACAATTAACAAATGCTAAGTGAACAATGTAACAGTGTGTTTAATCTTTAGACGCAATCAATAAATGAGCAATAATTATTTATCTTTTATGCATTTTGCTTCATTATTGATATTTAATCGCTGATTTCAAAACAAAGATGCTTAGTGTGCGTGTAATTGGTGTATATTTTTACACGTACGCACACATATGAATAAAAACGACAAATAAAATGCAACAAAAACCAACATTACCATACATTTTCGCGTCGTTAGTCGATACTCGCTGGAAATTTTCACCTCGATATATTACGATATTCGATTAATCACGAACATGCGGTACTCTCGAGAAACGTGGTCGTAAATGAGGACTATCGCTGTGGTAATTTTACAGCTTCAGAGCAGCAGCGCGTATGAATATATATTGTGCATATCTACGATCTAAACAGTAGTTAGGTATTTAATAATCATATTATAATGCATCACGTACAGCGCCGGCATAAATGGATTCTTTATTAAAAGGCATACTGCGTAGCCGCAAAAATTTACAGGCCATTTCAGTTCTTAATTCGTCTTTATATTTCATGAAAGATTTAATTCTGAAATATCCAAAAGGTGCTCACTTGTGAAAGTATGATTATTTGCCTTCATTGCAGCGTATTACGCCTTTGAATAACCTGCGTTTACAGTGTATGTTCTCGTTGCATTTATCACTAAATTTCTGGTTAATCTCAACTTCGAAATGGTATAACTGATGTCAAATAAACCCAAACCAACCAATGAAACTTTCGTACGCGCGTAGTAACAATGTATCATTAGAAGATAACAAATAACTAATTTAAAATATACATGTAAATGGTGCGATATCGTTGTATTATTTGAAAACATTAAAGTTCAATAATCGATACATTTACATATCCACCATAAATGTGATTGATTTATTAAACGTTAATAAACGGAATAATAATTTATCATGATAAGATTAGTGTAGTATGTATATCTATTATTTTCTGCGCTTAGACGGTATTTTTAAACTTTATCGCAAACGAAAAATCTGCTGGTAATACCTTTCCGTGCACATAAAGAAGCGCAAACTTAATTAGTCGTGACAATGTCACTTTTAAACAAGCCGGACGTAGACGCAATTAACCATCGTGGCAAAAATATGAAAGCTGGGATTTGTTTAACTGGGGTTTCTCTTTTGTAAGATCACATATTCGATGAATCCAGAAAATATTGGTATCTCGTTATAATAAAGAGCTACGTACATACATGCAGTCATTTATTAAAAACTAAAACCAAAATAAATAATAGTAAAATAAAACTATTATTACTAAGCTAAAATAATATTAAATTTTTTAGAATTTAATACATTTTTCCACCGTTTCTGTTCATTTTGCATATTGCGATCTTCATTAAATTCCTTATATCCCTTATATTCCTATATATACTCAAGCTACACGTTTTTTTCCTCGATTCTCTTTTTATTTATCATAAATACAAAATGATTCATAAAGTTTTAATGTTTTACGAGATATTTTTTTAAATCATTATAAGTAGAAAAGTTTATACAAATATAAATGCAATTCTAAATATTTAGGAAGTTATATCTAACATTTTTAGGAGTGCGATATTGTGATCTAAGTCATTTAGATTTTGCAATTGAAAGTGAAAGATCTTATTAAAAAAAGGCGTAAATACAGAATGCTTTACTATACATTGAATTTCAAATGTGTCCATATCAATTAGAAATGGTATTTGAATGGTATCCTGCAACGGAGAATTTATATCTATTAGGTTTTATAGTTGATAAAATATGTACAATAAAAGTATCCAATAAAATTAAGTATAAATATGCCTCGATTATCGAAATAGAAAGTAACAATGTGACGCTTCGTCGAAACTTTATTGCTTGGTAGACTATAGAGTGCGTCAACGATGCAAATATTACCGAGAGTCAATTCCATGCACCGCCAATGATTATCCATTAGACCTCGAATAACGGCGGTTTATAATACAGTTATGTGGTAACGCCTCATTTCCGGCAGGATGTGACATTATTTGGAAATAATTACGTAAGCACGACGAAAGTGCATTTACGATTAAGCCGGAAATTGGAAATATGCCGTAGAATCTTCATTATATTCAAAGGTGCTTTGTAAGTATTCTGCTATCATCATAATTGCAAGTTCCACTCATTAAAAATTGGATTATAAAAAATCTTCCATTACTTTAATAAAAAAATACACACAAATTTAAAATAATTCTTTTAAATTGTGGAGAATTCGTAGTTCCCTACATTTTTATATATAGATGACTCAAAATGTTTTAAACCGTTTTTAATTAATAAAAATTTCGTAAATCTAAAACTTCGAAAACTTATATTAACGGAAAAATGGATATTTATATTATAATAATAATAATTTATATTATGACAAAATTTAAGGATCTTTCTTCTTTCTCATAATTTGCATAATAGAATATATATATATACAATTAAGAAAAAGATATATTTGTATATTATAATTATCTGCGTAAATATTATTCTTAAGAAAAACAATTATTCTTTCTTAATTACGCATTTTTGTAATGAATAAAAACATAAATTAGCATCTTTAGTACTTACGATATCCAAAAGTTGACTTACGGAAAATTTATTATCATATTTTGCTGCTCTAAGTTCTTAAAAGCGATAATTCAGAGAAAGAGAGAGAGAGGGAGAGAGAGAGAGAGAAAGAAAATTCTAAATTTTTTATCGAATCGTATTTAATCAATAATAAAAAAAATTTAATCAATATATTTCTCAATAATTTAAAATAATAGAGCAATTTTCAATTTATCTTAGTTCTGTTACTTATATCAAATCCAATTATTTAATTAAAGTAGTAATATTTGAAATAGTTTATGTATGTCGTTTTCCATTCTCTTTCTTTCTTCTCCTCTTCCCCAGCTCCATCCCTCTTTCTCTCTGTGTGTTAAAATGTTAAATAATTCAGATCGTATATTAATTATTATATATAATAAATTAATTCACAACGTGATTGATTGGAGAAATAAAATTTTATTACTTTTACTACTAAAAAATTTTTTATAAAAGGTACCTATTCAAATGCAAGCAAAATATTAAAAGCTATATTTAAAAAATAACAAATATTTTTTTGAAACAATTAACTGCATTTGTAAAAATAACAATAAATAATAAGATTGCTGGATAATTTTAACGTTGCGTTACATATTTTTTTTTACGTAATGTAATTAATCGCCGGTTGATTTGTAAATACAGCATTTCATTTGAGATGAAATTTTTTTGAGACAAAATATTGATGCAAAATATTTGTAATGAGACGATGTATCTTCTTGAAAAACAAGCTTCTTGCACGACTTAAAACTCTTAAAAGTCATTTATCATCATAATTACATAGCTGCTTTTTGCAAAGCACGCTGTCTTGTGATAGAAACGTATGCATTACCTATCACCATAAATTTCCACATTTAATGTAGTTGCAATAATGATGTTAAGATGTAGTTATAATAATCCATTATTTCAATATAACATCTATGTTGCAAAATTACTAAATTATATTTAATTATAAGAATTATTTATATCCAGCATATATTTTCTAACCCATAGCTAGAAAGCAATTTTTTGTAAATTAACAATGCAGTCAATAAAAAAGGTCTAATTTATTATATCAACAAAATTTAAGAATCTTTCTTCTTTAACAAAACACAGATTTAATGACAGAAAATTTCAGAAACGAAATTCCGCGTATTAATATTAAAATGACCAAAATTTAAAGAGAATTCCTTTCATGTACTCCTTGAAACTGCCCTAGCAATTTGTCTTCTCAAGAATACCACAGTACAATTGATTTATCTTATTAATCTTGAAGCTATAATCACCCGGTTTTCCAAGCAAGAGTTAAGAAGATAGTTAAAAATAAAAGACAGTTAAGTATGTCTTAAAAATTCCCGGTGTACGGCGCTTTGTGCCACACCAAATTCTAGCGACGTACTTTATTTTCGCCACTGATCAACAAAAATCTGTTACATCACATTCCACGAATTTTTTATCCAGCCTCGATCGACATCATTAATCTCACTAGAACTATATGTTCTGTAAGAAATAAATATCGTACCTGTGCAAAAAAATTGTCTCAATAACTTATAGTACTAAATAATAAATTTGATATAATAAGTTTGACAAATATTTTTAAAATATTTTATGCAGCTAGATATAAACTCCGTTTATTTCAATAACATATTCAGTAAATGGATGTTTAATATGTTAATGTTGTTTCTGTCTTTGTCATTCTCGCAACATGTTTATTAATCCAGATACTAAACAGTTGACCACAAAATATTTATGGGTACAATGTATTATTAGCCAAATATTACGAACATACGCGATAAAAGAATTACGATTTTACATGAAATTATGTAGATTAAATTGAAGTTTGTGGAAAATTACCTTTTTATATTACCTCTAATATATTGCGAATATACGTTACAATTAGAATAACAGCACGCGAGCAAATGTCCGCAGAAAAATTACAGCTCCCAGTACCATTAGGTCCGAGCCCGTCATAAAAAGATGTGAAAAACCTTTACCCTCTATACCTATCTTCTTACTTATTCAGCAGCACGGAATTAATAATGAGTTTCGATGTGCCAATAAGGTTCTGTTTTTTTTTAGTACAATGTTATGTAATAATTCTTCTGTCTAACATAAGCATTAAAAAAGTAGTTGAAACAAACTTTTTGGAATAATACTTGCAATCGCGTTATTGACAAATAGGATAATTATTTTCAAATAAAAAGAAACATGGATTTGATAAAATCCCTTTGTTTTCTAAAATTATATATACAAAAATTCTTATATATGCAGAAATCCGCAATATCCTTCGAATAGAGATATATTTCTCAATTGTCTCCTTGCGATCGCTTTCGTTTGACGTTCTTCTGTGACATCGAAACGCGAAGCAACCGCGTCTAACATCTTGCTTTTGTTCTTTGGGCTGTGCAAGACTATCGCAGGACGATCGGAAGACGCCTTTACTCGCGCTCAATAAGACGAAACGAGCAAAATGCTCAATGACAAAGAAACGAATATTCCGCATCCTTCCTTTCGAGATCGATAGACGATCTTCTCTCGCTTCTCAAGGCACCGTACAATGATATATATAAAAAAAATATACGTTTGGAAATTGCGGATGTGAAATTTTGTCGGAACAATCAGCAAACAGGTTTACCGAAAACAATCCTCGACCGAGTTTATTCTCATGTAATATTATGTAAAAGTCAAAATCAACGAAACAATTTAATTGTATACGAATTATTATAATACGTAAAAGAATATAATATACTGGAAATGGCAAATTTCTACAAAGAGATATTTCAATTGCTTTGTAATAAATAATTTAATTAAATTTCGAACCAACGACGGTCAAAACTGAAACAAATGTTAATTAATATATCGTGGTCTACTAAAGACTCTCGGAAATTAAAGAAAATTGTGGAAAATCCCACGAATTGTTTTATCGTAATTATTTTAAATTTTTTGCAATATTGCATGCAATATTGATTACCATCAATTTTATCGGGCAACCATTTATTTGGCTCATTTTAATGCGTATGCAGCACTGCTGACATTTTCTATTGGATAATACTGCTTCAGGTCGGGTGAAAATATTTTCGCGGTTGTCATCATTAAATTGAATTTTTCGAAAGCTGTCGTCTGTATCAAAACTACTCACGAAACATTCGAATATGTGAAACGACGATATATTCAGCGTCTCTGAAGGAGAAGTATCGATAGAATCTATATATATGATCTTACTTGTAGCCGGTATATTCACGCGTGGAAGCTCTCTGATAATAACACCCTGCTCACGTGCCATATTATTTCGTGCACACTTGGACAATAACCGATATTGTGAAAAATAACTCATAAAATTCGCATGAATCAATACTTTACGATACCCGTGAGATCGCAGATCGACGATGCGCGTACCATAAACGCGATGTCCGTTTCGTATGTATCACTCACATTAACTGTCATATCCGTAAATCGTAAGTTCCAAATAGGTGATTTAATAAATAACGTCTGATGTGCATTAGAGACCATTGCAATATAAGGCAGTATGCATTTGGTATAAAAAAATTATTAGAAATCGATTACGTTAAATATTGCAGAGAGACAAAATATTCTAATCAGAACAAAGCAGAAATATTTGAAAATGGATATTCCGTTGCAAGGTAATTTTATCAAACAAAGTCCTCTTATTCTGTATAATGACGATTTCCCGATTTCTATTTTAGAACATTCTACTCACGAACTTCTTTCCGAATTCTTCCGAAATTCTTTCCAATATTTTTGATTGCGATTGCGTACTGCATTTTTTAACTGAATCGTCATTTACTAAAATGTAGTTTCTGTATGCAGATTCAAAGAATTTTTGTTCTTATGATTACAGTGCCAGATGGGGCCTATATAGGGCCTTTTAGCTTAACATATCTCATATTAGGATCCTGTCTCATAATAGGGGACTTTCCTCTATCAATTTTTAAACCACGCTATTTTCTTAAGACTCAACATTGCATGACAAAAGACTTACATAACATATCTTATAACTTGTTTCTAGTTTCTAGTATTTTTTTAAAGCTATATATATGACGTACAATAAAAAAGTACAAAAATAATTTACTAAATTAATATCCAATAATATACGAAGGATATGACTAATATTATAATATGTGGATTTAATAACCGCGAAAGATCTTTATTAACGTACAAGATGCGTTGTTTCAGACACGAAAGATCAATAATAGGCGTTACTGGCTTGCGAGCGTTATTTATGGTGTATTGTTCTAACGTACACGCCATCGAAGTTTCGGCGATCTTGGTGGTGAAGGTGGAGCTACGAATTTTCTATGGAGCTCGTATAAGATGATTTATTATAGACTTGAATAATTGATTCTATACGTCTACCAATTGTACGACCCTATCCGTATTTATAAAAGTATTCTTATTTGATAAATTATAAAATAGATACGTGTAACTTTATGACAATACATTTTTGCGCGCAAAATATGAAACGTTTATGTCCAATGGATAAAGCAATAGGCAAACTCTATGAAATATTTTTGCTTTCTCATAGAGGAAGCTTTTTGTGATGGTGAAAAATTTTTTTTCTAGATTTTGATGAAAATAGGTTTAGAATGTTCCAAAATGTCGAGAAATCATAGTAAAAAATGTCCGGAAGTTTTAATTTGCTTTTATATTTTTCTCTTATATTATTCCTGCTATAATACATTATATTTCTAATACATTTACGCAAACATGAAACCTCACGAAATCCTAAAGTTATGATAATTTTAGATTATTTATTATATATAGATATATATATATATATATATATGTATGTGTGTGATGGAAACGCTTGTTGCGCGACTTATAGTCTCGCTAACGCTTCAAGACTAGAGGCGCCGTTTCACTTATGAAAGTTGTTAGACTCGCGACGGCATACCGCTGAGATGGGAAAATAGATTTCTCCTCCCGCAGTGACATAGATTTTTGAGTATGTAGATATAGTTACTTTTATTACTTTCTTAACACTTACATATAGAATTTATAAAAGTACATAATTTTTAAATAATTTGTTATTCGAAAATTATCTAATTTTATAGTAATTTATGTACATTATAAATACAAAAAAACTGATATAAAGATTGATAAATTACACAACTCCATTTAATGATATAGAATTATAATGAATAATTTACTTTTTTGAAAACATCAAATATTACGTTATCTCAACGTAGCATATGTTGATCCCACCATAAAAAAACCCCGCCACCTCATATTAGATGCCTATCTCATAATAGGGGACTTTCCTCTATATAATGAAATATATATATCTATATATATATATATATATATATATATATACATAGATATATAATGTTTCAACTTTTTCAATTTTTTCCTTTATTATCTTTTAAAATATCTCTCATTAATTTAGATTAGCTCACGTTTTAAAATGTTATTCGTATAGTGTGTACCATTTAGATTATTACAATCATGTTCGCGACTGAGCTTTTAAAATTTCTTCGTAGCACTTCATCAGACGTGAGAAAAAATTAACGAGGATGATGGCAAAAAACTAAGAGAAGTTTGTGATAATAATTCGGCTCGAATGCCCACTAGCTGTACACATCGCTACAAACGTGAAAGAATAAAACGCGAAAAAAGGCGTTGAAAAAACGCAGAAAACGTAAAACAGAAAAAAGGCAGGTATAGCGAATACTTATCTCCTGCTATGATTACACGGTGAAATCTTTTTTATTTATTATACAAAATAAATTTCTTAATTAAATACAAAAAAACTAAGAAAGATATTATGATATTATGCATAAATGTGATAAAACTACTCAAAAACAAAAAATCTGGAACACTAAATTAAATTTTCCAGATATGTAAGCGATCCAGATTTCATATACGCTAAAAGAGCCTAGGTTGCGTAAATTTTTATGTATTAACTGAGGCAATCACGCTGAGTCGCTAAATCTTCAGCAAATATTTATCAATTCGTACCTCTGAATTCTTTTCATCGAGAATACGCAGTCGTGCTCTGATGCTATGCTGTGCATTTAATTAACGTTTGTTACCTTCGATTACTTTTACCGATCGTGGTGATTACTTTTATCTAGATTAAAATTCCACTGCTATTTTGACAATAGTAGTCGATAAATAATTCAGAGTACAATTCCAGCGTTTCTCTCGTTGTTCAAAAATCACCGATAAATTTATCTATCCCAAACGAGTGAGAACACGTTGAATTATCGATCGTTTAACGGATTAGCTGAAGATTTATTTTCTAATAAATCGCGTCATATCTCTTCGATAAATTTCAATATTCTACAGCTCACTCGAAAAGCGACATTACCCCGTCAACGGACAAAGGATAGTGTGTCGTACCTATGTATCGACATAAACTACGATAGATATTGATGCATGTACAAAGGACAGCGTCACGCATTAACGAAACTGCGATACATGCCCCGGAGCCTACAAGGAAGGACGAAATACAACCGCTTTATACGGTAACGATGCAACGCCATCGATCATTTTCGTGAAATACAGTTACGAGATTCTCGCTCGTGTCGAGATCCTACACTAAAGATATTAAATTGTCACTTACCATAGGCCATTGCATCTGCAGACGACATTCGCAGAGAATTCAGATAGTAATTCATTAATTAAGCCACCATATGAGTCGCGGAATAACTGTATATTATTACGACGTTAGAAGCAAAATGAGAAAAGCTACCGAATTTCTTGTAATATATCATGTTCTTATAAAGGCAAATGTAGTTTCTATATGAAGCAAAAATTCATAACATTATTGGTTAAAATAAATTTTTGTTGAAATTTTTGTATTTGTTATTAAAAAAAGTGCTATTATTAATATTAAATTATGAATTTTTGCTTCATATAGAAACTACATTTGCCTTTATACGACGTTTTTAATTGTTTTCATATATTTTAATATATATTATAACAATTGCTACATATATTTACTCTTAATTAATTAAAAATTAATCTCATATAGATATTGAAAGACTGTAATTGTAATTTTTTTCAAACAATTAATGTGATACTTTTGAATTATTGTTCAAATAGATAAAAAAGAGCTTCCTGTATTTTTTAATTTAAAAATAGTTTTACAAGCTTTAAATATATTTTTAAAAAGAGATTAAAAGTTTAACACATATTTTCCAATTTTCAAAGCGTACTATTTTTTTACACGTTAATATTTGATGTCGACGACAAAAATTTTATATAAAATGTCTCATAATTTATTCTTCGTATTTTAGAAAATCATAACGTATATGCAACAAAACAAAATATCCAGCTTTGAAATTTAATATTCAGTCATCACAGTATCGGGCTCCAAACTTATACTTTACATTTGTAATCCAAATCTCAATCATACAAATTATATCTAATGGTTTCCTGTGGACGGTATTTGCATTTGTTTAAAAGTAATTAGTCATGCTAGTTAAATACCTATTCAATCGAAAGATGACTCGCTTAATCTACATTTTTTATTCCCTATGGCGATACTTCGACAAAGATATACACCCAGACTCCGCAGTTTCCTCCAAGGTATGAATATACGCTCGCGGCGATATCTGGCGTCCTATTGTACATATCTGACATCGTAAACAAGGATTTACTTTACAAGGTCACATCGGCAAGCGAATAAACGCAAAATGTTAAAAAAGAAGAAATGGAGATTTATCATTTCTCAAGAAAATATCTTTACATCATTAATAAACGCAGTGTTAAATGACTTATCTAAATTAAGCGAGAAATTAAAAGATCGTTAGGAAACGATGGAAAAATACTACGGATAAAAGAAATTTTTAAGATATAATATGTTTTGCATATTTGAAACCTCTGTTTGTCTCTCTCTCTGTTCTTATGTAAATTCATAATTGTATAATTTTGAATAATATATTTAATACGCATGTGCACTATAAAAAGAAACGTTTTTCTTTCTTGTATGCCTGAAATTAACAAGAGATTCTTTGTTCTGAATCATGAGTGCCTCAATCGCAATATGCGAAATGAAAGAAAATCATACAAAATTCAAATTTCAACTAGATTTTTCCCTGTGAATAAAGGGGCCAAATAGCATGCTATTTCTTTCCCGGAGAGGGTAGTGCGGCATTGAATACGAGTCAATTTAAATAGTCGAATTTTTTTCATACAACTTGACACTGACGTATGATACGAAATCATTTCTCTTTGGGGAGATCCCACCCACAGCTATTAAACTTTTTTATTCGTGTCACATCGATCGAAACGAACTAAACCAGTCGACAACCACCGAAGTTCTTTCGTCGATTTTAATTTTCCTTATCGACATCGTTCTGTCGTTTTCGTTCTTTTTCCTTAAGACATCACCTACAAAATTTATTCTCATATTACATAGATAAGTACAATCAAGTAAGTTCTTGTCGTCTTCTGTTTTACAAATTCATCATGGAAAAATTATATTTTTGACGCGTTAAAACTATTTGAAAATTTGATATTGAATTGCAATTATTCCATTCTAAAATAATCTTCTATTTATATTCGTGGGTTCTAAATAATATCATATAATAAAAAATTTATTATATTTTTTCTCTATGATTAAATTAGTATTAATAAGTTATTTTTTTTAATCTGTCAATTATACGCGAACAAATTGTTAGGATTATATAAACGCCGTGAAAAGAAACAAGATATCGCGTATAATTGAATGATTGCAAAAGACACATAAAAAAACCACGATAAAAGTTTAGCGGATAAAAAGTATATTGAATATTGAACGTATGATGATCATCTTTTTCTTCCTTCTATCTCTGGTTTTTTCATTTAGCTTCCGTTTTGCTATATAAGATAGTAGCTTTTTCTCCTGAGGACTGGAAACCTTCGCACCTGTTTCTTCCCTTAAGTGAAAAAAGTTCAATTTCTTTTATCCTTTTAAGTATATAGCAGGAACACGTGCTCTCTTATGTATCATATAAGACTGTCGCGTAGATCACGAAATATATATTCTGAGGGTACACATGATGCAAAACGCAATCGTAAAAAATACGTATAAAGTTAATTCAAGTAAAATGTAAAATAACAAATATTTTTGACAATTCAGTTACTAAAACGTATTTGTTATGTTGCGCAAAACATAGCAGTTTTGCTCAGGTAATATAATTAAAGTCTTTTGCAAATATTGGGAAAACTTACAAATGACAGTAATACAGTATTATTTATACGGTAGTCAAATGGCACTAACTGAAGTGAAGTAAGTATATTCCGCTCTCTCCGAGAAGCTGTACGTCTCGTGGTCTCTTAAGAATACAAATGAATCCCGCGAGAGGTAGCTTTTACAGCGGTAACACGTGCGCATTTTACAGGTGAGTCCGCGGTTTCAGGAAAACGGGAGATAAAATATTGGTGCTTCGTAGTATCTTTCGCGAAATAATAACGTGTATTCACCCCGCAGTTCCAGACTGATGGGCACTTTCTGATGGATTTCTGTTGTAGAAAGAGAATAAGAAAGGAATATATACAAACGAGCTCCATGTCGACGCTGATAATGAATCGGTCAATTTCTTAAATTCTAATAATTTAAGAAGTGCATTTGTTAATAAATGTGTTCAAGTTGTGTCCAACAAAACACAATTATATGAAAAATAATTGAATTAAATAAAAAATATATATATAATATAATTTTATTTTTTTATACTATACGCAGTATTCTCTCTCATGCAATACAATAATCTTTGAAACATTTTTCTTCATCTTTTTATATTAAAATTCTTACGTATGAAATTAATTCTGTTTTTCTAAGAAAAATCTAAGTCAACAGACTTTTCACATTTTATCATAAGAGCTACCGGTAAAGTTTAGTGCGTACGTATATCCATTTTATATCACATCGTAAAAAGTAACGAAGATTATTTCGAGACACGACAGAAATCTTAGTATCCAGTGTCGGAAAAATAAGATACTGCAGTTCAAAAATGTCAGATTGTCTATTGCATTAAATAAATATCATTGTCTAATAATGATTGAAACACATAGATTTAGAAGAATAAAATATATAAAATATCAATATAACACAAATATATATTACAGTTTAGAAGAAAATATCTATTAAATTTGGCCATGCACCAATTTAAGTTTCGTGAGAAATTGACGTAAAACTTGCTAACGAAGAACCTGGAGCAAATCAGACTTCCTTTCTTCTCGACTTGTATCGGAAACGCCAACAATTGCAAATAGACAACCACATCGTTCGCGAAGTAACGAACTGCGGTGCTCAATTTTCGAAGTACAACAAAAAAAAGAAGTAATTTCGAGTACATCGATAAGCAAAAAGTTTGCCCATATATATAATGATTCTTGCCCTGTAAAAAGAAAGTCTAAGAAAAAACTTCAGTCTTAATAAAAGATACTTTGCACTTTAGCGATTCTTTCAGCAAAATTTCAACGTTACGTCATAACTTTGAGTAATCAAAAATGATATCGATTTTCAAAGGTCTTGCCTCTCTTATTTCCACATATACGTACACACACACACACACAAACACACACACATATGCATATATATACCTATCATACCTTACGATTATGGACCTAATATCATATATATACGTATATCATAACTTACGATTATGGACCTAATAATAATCGTAAGGTATGATATGGTTTGGTAGGTACCTTTTAGTATTTGACAAGTTCGAAAAATGACACGATACACGCAGCGGTTCCTCACCAACGTGATTTAATCTAATCGGTCGATTAAACTCACTCTTCATCTCTTTCCAACTGTTCCCTAGAAAGAGACGAAGAGTGAGTTTAATCGACCGATTAGATTAAATCACGTTGGTGAAACCGGGCCTAGAACGTCCCAGATATTTTCGAGATTATTTGAATTTCCCGCCCCTATCTCCTGTATGTACGGTACAAGTGTGTATGTACATATACACGTGTCGCTACTCGCTAGGGAAAAGAAGATATATGGTTATAAAATGACTATCTCGATGTTTTTGTTTACAGCGAAGCACAACGAAGCATTGGACGTTTAATATAAACGGAGTCTTTTCAGTGTGAAATTAACAAGTTTATCGTTTGCTTTTTGCTACGTTGACTTGGGTTTAGAGAAGTACGGCATTTTTTATTGTACGAGCGGTAAGCGCATTTACATTTTGAATAACGTTATAATATTATGCCGCGTTGTTTGCAGGCACGACGACGTGAGGCTGTTGCCGCTGTTGCATATCTTATATCAAAGAATATATAATATATTTATCTTTATATTTACTGAAGCACGTCAAAAACAGAGGAACAAAGATGGGTAAAGCGTTTTCTAAAGCCAGTATTTTATCTTTGGGTCAGGGAACAACGGTCTGTAGTACGGCGTGAGAAATTTTTTTTTTTTTTTTTTTTTCCTATAGATAAAGTATGTACTCCTGAAGAAATTGAGAAGAAGCGTTTAATAGCGCTACAAAGAAGGCAGGAAGCTCAATTAAAGGCACAACGTTCATCTAAAGATAGTCCAGCTCGGCAACAAAACACATTTAAGCGACAGCACAAATGTCGTGCGACTGAACAAATCAACGGTTCGTTTCAATCCTATAGAACCCAGAAATTTTTTCAGTCAAGCTTCGAACGTAACAGGAAAATGTTACATGATCAGCGAAGACAGATTTGCCGTAGAGTTATCGGCCTTTGTACCTGAGATTGTTGAAATATTTAAGACGGTTCCAAGCAGAGCGTACGGCAAGTATACACAAATTGTTTGACTTGGTAGACGGTAGACGCACCGAAACATATGATTGTAATATTTCGTAGCATTTAAATTTGCAGACTTGAAAACTAGAATATGGACGTTCCATCTCAACGATTATGACGGTTTGTTGCAAAAACTGACGTCCAACAACTGTAACATAACTGTCGCGAAAATACCAGAGGCTGTCATTCAGGTACGTGGATACAAAATAAAAATGGATTAGGTAGACCGAAATGTAACCGCATGTACTTTAAAAAACACTTTTGTTTTAGATATTCAAGAGAAACTTAAAGTCGGACACGCAAGTCAACGTGGATCAAGATTTATCAAAATTGATAAAAAGTTAACGGATACTTTAATGCCGTTTCAACGAGATGGCATTTGGTAAATCTATTTTTACATGCACGTATGTGTTTTTATATTTATTACGTCTTCCATTGATATCGTTTCTTCGTTTCGTCCAGTTATGGTATCGCGAAGAACGGCCGTTGCATGATTGCAGATGATATGGGTTTGGGAAAAACTATACAAGCGTTGGGCCATAGCACATTATTTCAAGGATAGTTGGCCCCTCCTAATTGTAGCACCTTCGTCGGTCAAGTAAGTTTTCTGTTGCGCGTCACATAATGAAAGGGTCACGTGTCACGACTAAAAGTATTTTACTTAGGTTCCAGTGGTCTGAAGCAATTTACGAATTTTTACCATCCATACCGACACATTACATTCATCATTTTGCAAGTACAAAGGATCGCATTGAAGATGACAAAATCACCATAACGTCATACGACTTGTTGGCACGAAATGTCCACGTTTTCGAGAGACATATTTATGGATTTGTTATTCTGGTATACACTTGTGTATTATTTTTAACAAGCTTGTGAAGCTAGAGATAAATGTATTACCGTTACTATTATATTTTACGAAACGTGTAGGATGAATCTCATGTTTTGAAGAGCACTAAAACCGCAAGATTTCAAGCTGCTCAACGAATATGTGCTCATGCACGGCATATTGTATTGCTCACGGGTACTCCGGCTCTGTCGAGACCAAGCGAATTGTATTCTCAAATTAGCCTTATCACGACACGATTTCTGAGGTACGCCAGAAAGACTATGGATATACTTTATACCCTTGCTTTCGTTACATTGATACGCGTATACTTTGTAATGTGTGTTTAATTTTGCAGTTACGACGACTATGGTGTGCGATATTGCGGAGGACAGAGAGATGTGTATAGTTGGGAATATACAGGTTGTTCAAATATGCAAGAATTGCAATCATTACTGAAGGTCAATTGCATGATTCGAAGGATGAAAACTGATGTCCTACATCAGTTGCCATCCAAGATAAGGTCTTGAAAGAAAACTTTTTTTATGAAACATTTTTATGAAAAATAGTGCAAGTGTTTAAGCACGTTTTATTCCGTTATACATTTTAGGCAGGTGATTATGTTAGATTCAGATTTGATCAAACTGGCAAGCAAATGAAGGAGATGTCGAGGAAAATGGAGAAAACTGCCACGGCTTTAGAAAGGCACAATACTCTAGTGCAATATTATACCGAGTCTAGCTTTGCAAGACTGAAGGCAGTACGGTGTGTAAATAGTGTACACTTGTGTGTGTGTGTGTGTGTGTTTCTACAAAATACCTTAATGTCGTTCACGTAATTTATCCGTTTTGTTACAGCAAATATGTTGCGAACTTGTTTGAAGCGAAGAAAAAATGCCTTTTGTACGCTCATCACCAAAATGTTTTGGCCGCCATTTGCGAGGTTGCTAAATCTATGAATGTACGGTAAGTCGTCTTATCTTACATTGTCGCCATGTCGCCATGTCGCCATGTCGCCATTGCACGTGTGACACGTCCTAGGTACATAAGGATCGACGGCAAAACGAGTTCGGAGCAAAGAAAACTTCAGGTCGACTTATTTCAAGAACGCGATGACTATATGGCAGCGGTTTTTGTCAATCACCGCCGCGAATGCGGGTATTACATTAACGGCCGCACATCTCGTGGTCTTCGCCGAATTATATTGGAATCCCGGTGTACGTATAATACTTATATATTTGCCGGAAAGAAAGAGAATCTCAATAGATTATGTAACAAAATAAATCTTACGGCGATAACCGATTTCCAGGTCTTGTGCCAGGCGGAAGACAGAGTGCACAGAATCGGGCAAAAACGATACCGTCATAATCCAGTACTTGGTGGCGAGAAACACTGCGGACGATTATATATGGCCGTTGATCAATAAGAAGATGAACGTTCTCAACGCGATCGGCCTCAAACAGGATTTATCGTCAAGTAACATCGACGTCGCGATGCTGGAGGAAAATCAGCCTTCCCTAACTTCATTCCTAAATAGATCCTCGGCCTCCGAAGGATCGCAGCATGATAAGGAAGCCCAAGAAGCGTCTACCTCAAACGATTTCAAAGAGTTACTCGACGTCGACGAGGAGTGCTTTGACTCGTGCGCTTGGGATGATAATATTGTGTGATTGCGCGCACGAATTTTGTGTGTTTATTTCATCACAAGTAATACAAGTATTTTTTGTATGTACGAAAGAAGAATAAAAAGTTCCGTATGTTCCATCTAGAATTTTGTTCTTTTTGTTGATTTATTCAGACGAAATTTTTCACTGAGGCCTGGAACTGCGTCCTTTTCTCACGTGTAAGATTTAACGTAGATGACACGAATACGTTCGAATTTTTATGAGACGAAAGTCTGTTTTATCCAAGAGATTTTACACCCGACGGCGTTCGGCGTTCGATCTCACGAAGCCGTGGGGTGGGTGACTGTCTGCAGAGTGCAGAGTGCAGATGGCGGTTTTCACGCGCGAGGCGCGACTCCTCGTCCTCGCGAGTCGCGAGAGAAACTCGCGGCTCGGGCTCGGCTCGGCTCGCTTGGCAGCACGCGTGACGTTTTGGTTAATATTTATATATTTATAACAGCAGTGAATGACAATGTCTCTTTTCAACGTGCGGCATTTCTTCGGCACGTTATATCAGCGTTACATGGTCTCCTTACCGGCGATACACTTTACTCGCACGCAAAAGGTAAGAGCGAACGCGCGGCGGCCTCTTTAGGGTTAGAATAACAACTTGAACCATTTGCGCTTGATCATTACATTACATAATAATGCATAAAACCGGTTACAGGGTCTTGTCGGGCGGAAATGTTACTGTTATACGTCAGACTTGATTCGCGCGAGTACGGATCCGTTACGTGCGAATGTTTCTTTTTAGATTTTCATCATCTGTTTCGCCGGCGGTTCAATATTATTGGGAGGATTGGCACAGTTTTTGAAGAGACGACGGAGACATCCTATCCACCTTCCAAGAGCATTACAGAGACTACAAAACAAGATTAGGAAACGTCAAGAACGCTACGTTTGGTAATACCGTTTGTACCGTACCGTCGCGTTACATAAAGCACGCTACGTGTCAAGTTAAATGCGACATAAAACTTGAATAAATTTAAATCTATCGATGATTATACGACGAGGCAAAATACGACGCCTTTTCTGTTACATCGACGGTCTAGATGTCGTGTCACAAGCATCCTGGGCGAGAAGAAGCGAAGCCAGCACTAGAAGTCACATTAGTGATCGTGCGTCACTCATCTCCTCTGTGCCAGGTGGTCCAGACAACGATGAAAGACTTACTCCACAGCAGTATGGTGTCCTTGGTAAGTCTTTGAGATGAACGTTATCCGTAATAAATCGCACGCAGGTCACACGTGTATCTTATATGTAAAAGAAAACCATATAGCTAAGGTACATAATCCTGTTACCAAGTATAAATCTGGAAGCTGTGCCTGATGTATATCTGTCGCCTCGGAAACTTTTGAATTTTTAAACAAAAATTTAGGACAACGAATATACCTTGACACGGTAAAAATTTTAGATTTTGTCGGACACACCGTGCTCTCTTGGTATCTTTTAACTGATACATTTTACGTACATCTCTTGTAGAATACGCTTGATTTTTCTAAATAAAAATGTATGTAATCTCTCGTATTCTTGATCTTGTTTCATCTACTTACCCGCGAGTCTGGGAGATGGGCCTTTTTGTATGTACATAGCATTTATATTTACATGATAATGTACAATACAGCAACCGTATTCACAAATAATACCGCCGAGAGTAGATGAGTTTTGGAACGGTTCTTGGCTCCGCCTCGAGGTTCGACAACTAGTTTCTTTAGGGTTCATTTACGTCTACCTATGGTGTGCAGGGTGAAATATCAAGAACGTAATCCTTCATCTCGGATCTCGGATCTCGGATCGTCGGAACGTACTTACAGCTTCTTTCTCCGTCGAGCTTTACGCTAAACGCGCGCCGCCCCACTCGTTACGTGTCGCGCGTTTATTTCGTCATTTCGTCAGAATATCGAATATATAATAGGTATATACCACAAATTTTATTTGCGTTTGTTTTCTATATCGTCGCCTTTTTCTCTCGCTTTCTCGCAACGACGCGACGTCGTGCTTTCTCTCGCACGCGACGACGTGCTCAACATGATGCTTTCTTTTCTTTCTTTTTCATCGAATATCACAACAGGCGTGCGTAGGCTTACGTTGATAAACGTCCTTAGTGACACATCCGCTTTAGTCCGAAATAAACGATTTTCGCGCTAATCCTACGGATTTTCATCGTCGGTCAATAGTAAAATATAAGACGTGTACTTGTGTTTGTGAGACGCGCTACTATCGATAGAGAAAATATCTATAAATCATGTTATATATAAATAAGCTTGCTACACAATATTACAACTATCAAGATCATAGAACGACATATTATATACATATATATGTGGATACTTGTTCGGTAAAAAACGCTGACAACGCAACCTCGTATGAAAAATGACCGTTCTCGTAACCTGAATCGAATGAAGAAAAAATCTCTCCACGAAACGTGTCAAACTCACAATAATTCTATACTTTGCACGCGTACCAAAATATTCTATTCTCTCTTCTTTCGTAATAGATTATTCAGATGATTATATTATATATACCAATAGTTTCCCTTCTCCCGCCTCGTGTTACACGCTTCTTTAACATTCAGTACTCTAAGAAACCTGCAAATTCTATCACTTTACGCACTGGCGACAGAGATGGGGGTACGTACGACGTCGTTGTCGAAAACTTGACACTAAAAGAAAGATACGCATATCGAGAAATATTTTGCAGATTTTCTACTCAACGCGCCATCATGTGAATATCGTTGTCACACTTAAGGATGTATTACCTATACCTTCCCAGCCAAAATACAGTAATCTGAGAAATCCAATTATATCGGTTTGTATGCATACTTTAACGGCTTACTACTATTTAATATCATAACAAGAACATTAATGTTACTAATTTAAGTGATTTTAACCAGTTTTTATGATTATTAACAGCGTATTGTAAATATATTCTTAGGGATGTATGTCCGTTCAGTCAAAATAAAGGGATCAAGCTGAAAATTTACAGAGATTGTGCACTTATATGTCCTAAAAACCTGTGTTAAATTCAGATCGATTGTCTGACTCGTTTAAAAGATATTAATTTTTTTATTTACAAAATTAATTAAATTATAAAATTTAATTTACAAAATTAATATCTTTTAAACGAGTCAGACAATCGATCTGAAATTTAACACAGGTTTTTAGAACATATAAGTGCACAATCTCTGTAAATTTCAGCTTGATCCCTTTATTTTGACTGAACGGACATACATTCCTAAGAATATATTTACAAATACGCTGTTAATAATCATAAAAAACTGGTTAAAATCACTTAAATCAGTAACATTAATGTCCTTGTTATGATATTAAAT
>JASTWP010000015.1:0-35000 GCA_030770255.1 Temnothorax ravouxi
GGCGATATCTTAGTGTCAGTTTTCGTTCGTGGGATCTGTACGAGTACCCCATGTTGCAGAGCACGACCAAGCATTCGTGGGCCGTCAAAACGGCGACTCAGCTAGAGAAGCCGCGGTACGTTATCTTTGCGCTGCAGACCGGCCGCAAGAATATCATGTCTCAAAATGTTAGCGTATTTGATGACTGTAACTTGACCAATGTCAAACTTTATCTAAACTCCGAATTTTATCCGTACGACGACATGAATCTGGATTTTACTAAAAATCGATACGCCGTTCTTTTCGATATGTATGCGCGTTTTCGTAAAACTTATTACGGATACGATTCCATCGATACGCTTTGCAGCTTGTATACATTCCTGATGGAAGGACCTTTTGTTGTCATCGATTGCTCGCGACAAAACGAATCTGTCAAGAGCGCCACCGTGGATGTGCGAATAGAATTTGATTGTAAAGAAAATGTACCTGCAAATACTACCGCCTATTGCCTCATCTTGCATGATCGTGTAATCGAATACTGCCCGCTGTCTAATGTAGTGCGCAAACTCATGTAAATTGCAATATCAGCAGATATTGCGATATAAGATACACTGATGTACCGCGATAAGATACAGATTGTTCCATCGTTTCGTCATGATCGTACCGACGTTTGTCGATCTGCAGGGATTCACCGTCGGGATGAAATTTGTCGTGAAAGAGGTGGCGGTTCTGAGAAACGGGACCGTTTTGGCGCATTACATTTTTACATGTCCCATGCCATGGAGTCTCCTCGCGAAATCCGACAAATCATGCGCTTTCTGGTTGATTGCGAATCACCATGGACTACGATGGGAGGACGGAAACGTGCCCTACAGCATGGCGAAACATCTAATTACATCGGCTGTACTTGGAGAGGGCGACGAGACGTCGACTCTTGTGTACGTCAAGGGATGCCAGAAACGAGAATGGCTGGTGGATCTGCTTGAGAATAAAGCGAGAAAAAAATCTAAAAATTGAGACTTTGGATGCAGATTACGAAGATATCGAATCTTTAAATAATATAGATGTTACTAATACTGTAAGATGCGAAAAACATGTTAAGAATTGCGCATTACAAAATGTATTAAAAATATTTAACTGGTGGTCGCGACACCAGAAATAATTTTTTTTTTTAAATAAACTTTATATGTATACAGGGTGTTCCTTAAAGACCACGCACTAACTACATAGCGTTATTCCTTAGCAAAAATTGAGTCGAAAAGTCCCGAACCATTTCTTTCCATAATACTTTACCAAGCTGTAATTATTGAGTAAAGTCAATCCAATCAGCGCCGACCTTTAGCCGGGCGCACGTCAGTGAGCCACGCGCCTGGTAGTGTGCGTGAGCGCTCCGCCGCTACGTTCAACGCTACACGGCGGCGGCGCGCGGCCCGGCCGCGGCGGTGTTTTGCCTTCGCGCGCGTCGCGTGGAATATTCTTATACTTACGCATTGTAATGATAAAAATAATTCTTTCTTGCACTAAGAATTACATGTTAGAAGGTACTTCTGTCAGAAGTACCTTCTTACAGAAAATTTCGATGAACTCTCGCCAAGACATAAACCATCTTCAACACACGAAGATTTAAACAAATACGAAAAAAAAAACGATTTTACAAAAATTATTTTCTAAACAACCCGTTTCGTTAGATATCTCTGCGTTAATTGAAATTAAATTTTGAAACATAGCACTTATTCAATCTTTTTACGAGATTCACCTAGTTACTGAGAAGTAATAAACTTTTATAAGAGAACTAACAATTAGATATTTAAATAATCTTATGCTTAAAAGAAAATACGTAAAGCGTATTAAAAAATAAAGAAAGATTTCTTCCTTTATGAGAAAACGATTTATCTTAAGTCAAGAATAACGCTTTTCAGATGTACAATTTGAAACTTAAGATAAATGAGAGCAAAACGCCGATTTTATAGCAAATAATAAGTCGCTCATTTGCTGCAACAATGACAAAACTCAAAAATCGCTCTTTTTGAGTTATTCGTACAGGGAAAAAACACAGTTAAAACACAGTTAAATCACAGTTAAATCGGTTTCACGAACTCACCCGAGAGAATAGTTGTGTCGCTATTGTGCCAAATCATTTAGTGAATTATGTAGGTTGCAATACTGTCTTATCTCAGTCGTCATCTCAGTCTCAATTTCAGTTGTCATTTTTTCGTGTAGTGAGAACATCGTAAAAGTTGCAAAAAGAGTAACTTGCCAATACGGCATTTTAAAATTCTCATAGAAAGTTATAACAACTCAAAACTTTAAAACGTGTCTTCTGAAAAATTACAATTTTTTAGTTATGTCACTGTTGCAGCAAATGGGCGAATAAATAATAACACATTTAATATTTAATAATTTAAAACAAATTACAATTCAAATGTATCGTATTTTGGTCTTAGTTTAGCCTTTTTTTAGTATAATATTTCGCAATTATCTTAAGTCTAATCGTCAACAACGCATAAATAAAAATAAAATGTAGTCATATTCGTAAAACATAGGTCGGCAGTGTAGTTATTAGAAAAGGTTGAACATAAAGCAAAGCACGTGACTAACTGCTGCCTTTTAAATAAAATGAGATTACAAAGTTAGCTGCAATTCGTATAAGTTTTTTTCATAAAGATGTAAAATTCACTTACCAGACGGTCAATCTCGTAATAATCTACCGTGTCTGGTTTCAGTAACGAAACAATGAGATTGACTGTCTGGTAAGTGAATTTTAAAACTTATACAAATTGCAACTAATTTTGTAATCTCATTTGATTTAAAAGGCAGTAGTTAGTCACGTGATTTATTTTATGTTCAACCTTTTCTAACAACTACACCATCGACCTATGTTTTACGAATATGACTACATTTCATGCGTTGTTGACGATTAGATTTAAGATAATTGCGAAATATTACACTGAAGAAGATCTAAACTAATTGTAAGATCGAAACATTTGTATTGTATTTTGTTTTAAGTTATTAAATGTGTTATTATTTATTATTTGCTATAAGATCGACGTTTTGCTCTCATCTGTCAAGTTTCAAAAAAATTTATTCTTTTTGTACACGATTGAATATGAGGGAATGAAAATTTTCCGTTTAATGTTTCACAAATTAGGAGAAGGTAGAGAAGAAATGTTTTTTTATTTTTGCGAATGAGAACTTTCCTGACGTTTTGAAATATTAGTAGTCCTGAAAAGGACTGTCTTGCAGTGAACTGCTAGCTCTGAAAAGAGCCGCTATTTAGTCCTGAAAAGAACTGTTATGAGTTAGCCCTAAAAAGGACTGTTTTTTTAGTCCTAAAAAGGACTTGTTAAATGAGGTTCTCAAAATGAGCCCCGTGAGCCTCGATGCATGCTTCCGCACGACGAATTAAATTTTCTCGTACGCGTCGAAGCATCGGTCCATCGACAGTTTGGACAGCTACTTGCATTCTTGCGATGATTTCTTCGGGTGAAGCGGGCTCTGTTGCGTATACAATTTTCTTCAAATGACTCCAAAGAAAAAAATCCAACGGTGTTAGATCGGGTGAACTGTTAACAATCAATATGAAAAATATTGAACCATTTTCTTCCACAGCCTTCTTTCTCTCTTATCTTTCTAAATTAACACCTTCTCATACCGTGCAGGCCATCTGATTGGTCCATATTGAGCTATCCAACGACCGGGAAAACGTTCGTTTAAGAAATTGGTAACAGCTCGGTACGCATGCGGTGGTGCCCCGTCTTGCTGGAAAAACATAACTCTTCTTTGCAGGAGAGGAATCTCTTCCAGAAGATTTGGTAGCTGTTGCATTATAAAATCCGCGTAACTTCTTCCCTATAAAAGAAACATCTTTAGTACTTATCGATACACGTTGCAAATAGATCAGGAGATTTTTAAAATTTTTACCGTTAAAATATCTGGTAGAAGAGTAGGACCGATAACTCTATCACCCAAGATGCCTGCCCAGTAGTTTAGCTTCCATCTATGTTGAAAGCTACGCACGCGGGTTACGCATGGGTTAATAACGTCATAATAATGCTCATTATGACAGTTAAACATACCCGTGCGGGTAAATAGTGATTCGTCAGTCCACATAATATTTGCCAGAAAATTTTCGTCGGCTTCATTATTACGTAGAAGCCAACGACAGAAATTTTCCCTAGCACGGTGATCTCTCACATGTAACTCTTGTACTTTTGTACGATGAAACGGGTGTAACAATTCTCTTTTCAATACCCTATGAACAGTTACATGACCAACATTTAATTCGCGACCTATTATACGTGTGCTAGTCGCAGGATCCTCCTCAACCATATCTAAAATATTCTCTTCCGTTTCGAGCCTTATCTCACGATTACGACCAACGTCCACGAGTTTCGGCATCAAACAATCACTATGCCGAATTCTCTGGTCTAATCGTTCGAAAGTTCCTCGATCGGGATGCACGCGATTTGGATACTGTTCTGCATACAATCTTGCCGCACGCGCACTTGAACACCGTGCCTCACCGTAAATTAAATAGCGGAAAATATTATAAGAGGTACCTCCCCCCCCAAGTCAACCCCAAGCTATACTGATACATTTTTTTTTTGCACACGATATAAAACAAATGTAACTCGATTTATTGTAACACCATTTTTTCGTGGCATTATTTAAGCGTCTCGCATGCAAATTATTTTGTGCGAAAGAAAAATGTATCGGTATAGTAACAACGAATACGCCGATATGTATTTAATTTACGGTGAGGCACGGTGTTCAAGTGCGCGCGCGGCAAGATTGTATGCAGAACAGTATCCAAATCGCGTGCATCCCGATCGAGGAACTTTCGAACGATTAGACCAGAGAATTCGGCATAGTGATTGTTTGATGCCGAAACTCGTGGACGTTGGTCGTAATCGTGAGATAAGGCTCGAAACGGAAGAGAATATTTTAGATATGGTTGAGGAGGATCCTGCGACTAGCACACGTATAATAGGTCGCGAATTAAATGTTGGTCATGTAACTGTTCATAGGGTATTGAAAAGAGAATTGTTACACCCGTTTCATCGTACAAAAGTACAAGAGTTACATGTGAGAGATCACCGTGCTAGGGAAAATTTCTGTCGTTGGCTTCTACGTAATAATGAAGCCGACGAAAATTTTCTGGCAAATATTATGTGGACTGACGAATCACTATTTACCCGCACGGGTATGTTTAACTGTCATAATGAGCATTATTATGACGTTATTAACCCATGCGTAACCCGCGTGCGTAGCTTTCAACATAGATGGAAGCTAAACTACTGGGCAGGCATCTTGGGTGATAGAGTTATCGGTCCTACTCTTCTACCAGATATTTTAACGGTAAAAATTTTAAAAATCTCCTGATCTATTTGCAACGTGTATCGATAAGTACTAAAGATGTTTCTTTTATAGGGAAGAAGTTACGCGGATTTTATAATGCAACAGCTACCAAATCTTCTGGAAGAGATTCCTCTCCTGCAAAGAAGAGTTATGTTTTTCCAGCAAGACGGGGCACCACCGCATGCGTACCGAGCTGTTACCAATTTCTTAAACGAACGTTTTCCCGGTCGTTGGATAGCTCAATATGGACCAATCAGATGGCCTGCACGGTATGAGAAGGTGTTAATTTAGAAAGATAAGAGAGAAAGAAGGCTGTGGAAGAAAATGGTTCAATATTTTTCATATTGATTGTTAACAGTTCACCCGATCTAACACCGTTGGATTTTTTTCTTTGGAGTCATTTGAAGAAAATTGTATACGCAACAGAGCCCGCTTCACCCGAAGAAATCATCGCAAGAATGCAAGTAGCTGTCCAAACTGTCGATGGACCGATGCTTCGACGCGTACGAGAAAATTTAATTCGTCGTGCGGAAGCATGCATCGAGGCTCACGGGGCTCATTTTGAGAACCTCATTTAACAAGTCCTTTTTAGGACTAAAAAAACAGTCCTTTTTAGGGCTAACTCATAACAGTTCTTTTCAGGACTAAATAGCGGCTCTTTTCAGAGCTAGCAGTTCACTGCAAGACAGTCCTTTTCAGGACTACTAATATTTCAAAACGTCAGGAAAGTTCTCATTCGCAAAAATAAAAAAACATTTCTTCTCTACCTTCTCCTAATTTGTGAAACATTAAACGGAAAATTTTCATTCCCTCATATTCAATCGTGTACAAAAAGAATAAATTTTTTTGAAACTTGACAGATGAGAGCAAAACGTCGATCTTATAGCAAATAATAAATAATAACACATTTAATAACTTAAAACAAAATACAATACAAATGTTTCGATCTTACAATTAGTTTAGATCTTCTTCAGTGTAATATTTCGCAATTATCTTAAATCTAATCGTCAACAACGCATGAAATGTAGTCATATTCGTAAAACATAGGTCGATGGTGTAGTTGTTAGAAAAGGTTGAACATAAAATAAATCACGTGACTAACTACTGCCTTTTAAATCAAATGAGATTACAAAATTAGTTGCAATTTGTATAAGTTTTAAAATTCACTTACCAGACAGTCAATCTCATTGTTTCGTTACTGAAACCAGACACGGTAGATTATTACGAGATTGACCGTCTGGTAAGTGAATTTTACATCTTTATGAAAAAAACTTATACGAATTGCAGCTAACTTTGTAATCTCATTTTATTTAAAAGGCAGCAGTTAGTCACGTGCTTTGCTTTATGTTCAACCTTTTCTAATAACTACACTGCCGACCTATGTTTTACGAATATGACTACATTTTATTTTTATTTATGCGTTGTTGACGATTAGACTTAAGATAATTGCGAAATATTATACTAAAAAAAGGCTAAACTAAGACCAAAATACGATACATTTGAATTGTAATTTGTTTTAAATTATTAAATATTAAATGTGTTATTATTTATTCGCCCATTTGCTGCAACAGTGACATAACTAAAAAATTGTAATTTTTCAGAAGACACGTTTTAAAGTTTTGAGTTGTTATAACTTTCTATGAGAATTTTAAAATGCCGTATTGGCAAGTTACTCTTTTTGCAACTTTTACGATGTTCTCACTACACGAAAAAATGACAACTGAAATTGAGACTGAGATGACGACTGAGATAAGACAGTATTGCAACCTACATAATTCACTAAATGATTTGGCACAATAGCGACACAACTATTCTCTCGGGTGAGTTCGTGAAACCGATTTAACTGTGATTTAACTGTGTTTTAACTGTGTTTTTTCCCTGTACGAATAACTCAAAAAGAGCGATTTTTGAGTTTTGTCATTGTTGCAGCAAATGAGCGACTTATTATTTGCTATAAAATCGGCGTTTTGCTCTCATTTACCTTAAGTTTCAAATTGTACATCTGAAAAGCGTTATTCTTGACTTAAGATAAATCGTTTTCTCATAAAGGAAGAAATCTTTCTTTATTTTTTAATACGCTTTACGTATTTTCTTTTAAGCATAAGATTATTTAAATATCTAATTGTTAGTTCTCTTATAAAAGTTTATTACTTCTCAGTAACTAGGTGAATCTCGTAAAAAGATTGAATAAGTGCTATGTTTCAAAATTTAATTTCAATTAACGCAGAGATATCTAACGAAACGGGTTGTTTAGAAAATAATTTTTGTAAAATCGTTTTTTTTTCGTATTTGTTTAAATCTTCGTGTGTTGAAGATGGTTTATGTCTTGGCGAGAGTTCATCGAAATTTTCTGTAAGAAGGTACTTCTGACAGAAGTACCTTCTAACATGTAATTCTTAGTGCAAGAAAGAATTATTTTTATTATTACAATGCGTAAGTATAAGAATATTCCACGCGACGCGCGCGAAGACAAAACACCGCCGCGGCCGGGCCGCGCGCCGCCGCCGCGTAGCGTTGAACGTAGCGGCGGAGCGCTCACGCACACTACCAGGCGCGTGGCTCACTGACGTGCGCCCGGCTAAAGGTCGGCGCTGATTGGATTGACTTTACTCAATAATTACAGCTTGGTAAAGTATTATGGAAAGAAATGGTTCGGGACTTTTCGACTCAATTTTTGCTAAGGAATAACGCTATGTAGTTAGTGCGTGGTCTTTAAGGAACACCCTGTATATATAGATGTTTTATTTCCTTTTCCCACATACTTTGTAGTATAATATCTGTACAAAATTACCTTTTTTAAAAAAAAGGTAAAGAAAGGCGCCAAGTACACGCATAGTAGTGTGTATGTTGTTACCTCGAAAAAAAAACAGTGGTAGTATTATACCTCACAAAAATCTAAGTAACAAGTGATAGACGTAATTTTTGTATTTTGAAAAATCTCGAAAAAACCTAAGCAGTAGTATCTTTACCTCGTAAAAACCGAAGTAACAAGTGGTAGACGTAATCTTTGTATCTCCAAAAATCTCGAAAAAACCTAAGCAGTAGTATTTTTATTTCTAAAAAATTATTACTCAAGTGATTATTTTACAATTACAAAAAAGAAATGATATCTCTTTTTAAATTACAGCGCCAATTACAGAGAACATTTTTCGAGATCGAGGTATAATATTACCACACTGCTTTTCTTCAATTAGAATAAAAGATTGAATCATGAAGAATTACACAGAGGTAACAGTACAAAATACAAATATTTTATTAAAATATTTAAACCCAACAAGGGAATACAAGGTATTTAAATACAAAGTTTATATATGTATTTTAAAAGATTTAATCGCATCGCAAAGAATTACAGAGGTAACAGTACAAAAAATAAAAATATTTTATTCAAATACATAAATTTTTCTTGTCAAAAAACTTGGCGCTGCTAGAGAGAGAAAGAGAGAAAGACCTTTTATCCTATACTTAATCATAAGCCGCATTATTCGAGAGAGAACCTTTTACAAATGTAAATATTACTTATTCTATACTTAATTCTAATCGCTTTAAAAATATAAACTTATCCTAACTTATCCTATATTTAATCATAAGCCGCATTATTCACCGTCACACACACATACACACACACACACACACACAAACACATCACTCACATTCACTCGCACATACACACCAGGCTGACCTAATTTTGAGGTCTAGCAGCGCCAAGTTTTTTGACAAGAAAACTATGAAGCGCACTATCTGGATCCCGTCATCGGCAACCTGGGACACGTGGACATCGAATTCAAGGTATTAATACACGTAGACACCGAAAACTACGGAGCGCACTATGTGGACCTCGTCATCGGCAACCTGGAACACGTAGACATCGAATTCAACGTATTATTACACCTGGACACCGAAGACTATGAAGCGCACTATCTGTACCTCGTCATCGGCAACCTGGGATACCTAAACATCGAATTCAAGCTTCATTCATAAGAATCAATATATATTATATATATACTTAATTTAGCTAAATAGAAATCTTCCTTCTGACCGATAAGTCTATCGACCTTTAATAATTTACCTACTAGATCGTTCGAAATACGCGCGCGATATCGAAACTGGCGATACCTGCGCCGCCAGTGTCGAAAAAGTGAAAGTGACGCTCTCTGATATATATATCATATCACACAGATCGGCGTTAGGAGAAGTATCTTAATAAAAAATTTTTACATTTGGACTTTGCGTCGCAATATCTCCGCTCGTAGGGCACGTAGCGGAAAATTATATAGGAGATACCCCTCTTATTTTTACCCCAACTATCGATCAAGCCTACTTAGAACTTGATCCGTTCACTCGTTATCGAGATCTCAACATCTCGGGTACTCGCAACCCGTCGCTTCGCGTAAAAGAGTCACGGTCGGTCTCGCTCCGCGTGTACTTGGCGCGAGACACTACCGTGTCTCTTGATAGATATTTTAGTTGTTCAAGAGTTGTTTTTAGCTGTTTTTTAGTTGTTTGATAGCTGTTTAAAAGTTGTTTTTAGCTGTTTAAAAGTAGCGGTTCAATAGCAATTATACAGATCGCAGTTATACAGATAGCTGTTTTAGTTGTTTGATAGCTGTTCAAGAGCTGTTTGATAGCTGTTTTTAGCTGTTTCATAGCGGTTCAATAGCTGTTTAATAGCTGTTTGATAGTTGTTTTTAGCTGTTTTTAGCTGTTTCATAGCGGTTCAATAGCTGTTTGATAGCTGTTTCATAGCTGTTTTTAGCTGTTTTTAGCTCTTTGATAGCTGTTCAAGAGCTGTTTGATAGCTGTTTTTAGCTGTTTTTAGCTGTTTCATAGCGGTTCAATAGCAGTTTCATAGTTGTTTTTAGCTGTTTTTAGCTGTTTCATAGCGGTTCAATAGTTGTTTGATAGCTGTTCAATAGCAGTTATACAGATCGCAGTTATACAGATTTAGTTGTTTGATAGCTGTTCAATAGCAGTTATACAGATTGCAGTTATACAGATTTAGTTGTTTGATAGCTGTTCAATAGCTGTTTTTAGCTGTTTCATTGCGGTTCAATAGCGGTTCAAGAGCTGTTTGATAACTGTTCAATAGCAGTTATACAGATCAAATCATCGAAAGTCAATGGCGCGATATCATTTTCAAGAACATACGTGTCTCGCGGTGACTTCATCGCACACGTGCAAAACTGCCCATCGCAGATTTTTCGGCATGCGCAATTGTATGGATGCTGAGATCATGGTGAAATTAGATATGATAAACAAACGATGTGACAATAGTGAGATGTAGAAGGATGCATTTGATTGTACGCTCAGTAGTCGAGGACTAGAAGTAAGAGCAGTCGGTTGGCGTGCTTGATCGTGTTTGGACGTGTTTGTCTTGTCAAAAAAATTATTTTCTTAATGCTACTGTGCACCAAATTTAACGTGACATGAGCGACGAGTACAAGGAACTTTGCAAACCGGTGGTTAATTCAAAATTCAAGATTGTGAAAATCAGTGAACCGTTTGGGAGGAATTGTTACGACGTAACGAGATATCTGATCCGTCGCGAAAACGGAATCGCCGATCACCAATCGAACCGAAATTTTCTCAAATTCCAAATATACTGGGAAAGAATAGAAGATGTCGTTTTCATGAGCGGTAGAGAATACAGCGTCTAATTAATTTAGACGCGTTAGTGCAACACCGCAGTTTCATTATTATTTTATGATTCAACATTTTTTTTTAACGTGACATGAGCGACGAGTACATAAAATTGTGCAAACCGGTGGTTAATTCTAAATTCAAGATCGTGAAAATTAGCGAACCGTTCGGGAGGAATTTTGGCAGATTGGATTTGTGGAGAACGTACCGCGATATCTGATCCGTCACGAACTCGGAATCGCCGATCTCCGATCGAACCGGGAGTTTCTCGATTTCCAACTATTATGGATCTCTGGATATTATTATGAATCTGGATATTATTATTGAGTTTAGCGCGTGAGTGCAATACCGCGGTGTAAATTAAGAGACTGGCCTGTATTCTGAAGGTTACTGACTCAACAGCCAAAGGTTTTTGGTTCAAATCCCGCGGTGGTAAGCGAATTTTCTATGTATAATATAAATTTAATTAAACGCGATTGTGAGCGCGAACGGGGGCCGGGGAGCCGGGAGGGACCGCGAGAACAAGAAGACGCGCGCGACCGGGGCGAGGGAGAGATAACGCGAGCGTGTGACGTCACGCGGACCGGCGCGGCCGTTGCACGCGGACCCCACCCGTGGCGAAAACGCGGTCGCTCCGCGGCGCGGCGAAAACGCGGTCGCCCTGCGGCGCCGGAAAACCCCCTCGCCCCGCGGCGCCGGAAAACGCGGACCCCCTCGCCTCGCGGCGCCTGAAAACGCGGTTCCCCCCTTTCCGCGGCGCCGAAAAACGCGGTTCCCCCCTCCCCCTCCCCGCGGCGCTCGAAAAACGCGGTTCCCCCCTTCCCCTCTCGCGGCGCTCAAAAAACGCGGTTTCCCCCCTCCCCGCAGTCCCCCCGCCCGCGGTCCCCCCCGCGGTTCCCCCCCGCCCCTCACCATCCCTCAGATCCCCGGGTTAGAACCGGCCTAGCTTACCTACTGTTATGCTGCTACGTAATGGACCGTTCTTAGTTAATCAGTAATCTGTACTACCGTCGACTCCTCCGCGCGCTGATAGGGAAATGAAACACTGCCATAGAAGCTTATCAAAGATTAATGTATCCAATTATATTAATTGCGTGTCATATGGCTAATTCTACTTTTAATCACTATTATAAAGAATATACGTACGTTGAATTCTTGTTTTACAACAAGATTGAAAAATTTTAAATCTATATATATATAAAAGAATGTATGTATGTATGTATGTATGTCCTTTATGCCTGCCTAAACCCCTGAACCGAATTTTTACCAAAAGTATATGAAATAGGGGTAGAATTTTCCGGGGAGTGTTATAGGGTGTATAGTTTTTCGTTACCGATTTTCTGGAAACCGGTTTTTTTAATTTCTTTAATTTTTCGAGAAATAATTGACCGAATTTTAAAGAATTGTATATAAAATAGGGGTAGAATTACCTGGGGAGTGCTATAAAGTGTATAATTTTTCGTTACCGATCTTTTTAAAAACCGGTTTTTTTAATTTTTTAAATTTTTCGGGAAATAATTGATTGAAATATATGAAATAGAGGTAGAATTTTTCGGGGAGTGCCACTATGTGAATAGTTTTTTGTTACCGATTTTTTGGAAACCGGTTTTTTTAATTTTTTTAATTTTTCGGGAAATAATTTACCGAATTTCAAAGAATTATAGATCAAACAGGGGTAGAATTTTCCGGGGAGTGCTATAAAGTGTATAATTTTTCGTTACCAATCTTTTTGGAAACCGATTTTTTTAATTTTTTTAATTTTTCGGGAAATAATTGATTGATTCTCAAAAAATTATACATGAAGAAGGAGTAGAATTTCTCGGGGAGTGCTATAAAATGTACTATTTTTTGTTACCGATTTTTTTGGAAACCGATTTCGGAATGACCGAATCTCAAAAAATTATACATGAAGAAGGAGTAGAAATTCTCGGGGAGTGCTATAAGAGGGAGAAACCTGTCTGGGGAAAAGAAGAGTTCTACGGCGAAGAACCAGGAGTAGTCAGTTCGGTAACCTGAGGCAGCAGCCCGGGGTAGAACAAGGAGCCGGCCTGGTGTCCAGGAAGCCGTGTTGTCTGGGCGCTGCCCTTCTGAAGATTGTCGGGACGGCAATCTAGGAAGAAGGGGGCAGTGTTGCGCCCGTGCTGAGACACCCGTTGCGCGCTGAACTTCGCTTGCGAGGAGCCTGAACTTCGCTCGAGAGAAGCTTCAAGCCGAAGCGCGATCCCTAACGACGGGATGTATTGATCCGTGAATAATAACAACAACGACTGTCAGATTTACGGCGAGACTCGAAACGTTCGGTCGAGTTCTCCTCTGTACTGAGTTTTGTAATAAACCTGAGTTCCTTTCTGCAAATGAGTCTTCCTTTTCTTTCACGCGAGTCCGGGAGTGCGCGGCGAAAACGCGAGTGTTTTGTGATTGCGGAGCGAGGTGTAACAGTATATTAATTTTTCTAATTTTATTGAATTTCCGTATTTTTGAACTGATCTCGACGTAGAGCTTCTCGCGGTGAGAGTCGGACAACGGTAAAAATAATTTGTCGGGTAAAGAACGTAAACAGAGTTTAATAATTTTTAATAAATTTTAGAAATGATATTGATCGGCCACAATCTAATCTCGGGCGAAGCCGAGACGGGGCACGCTAGTTATTTATAAAGTAAATATATATTTAGTCATAAAAATTATAAGAGTTGGATTGTTTATAATTCATATGAGTTTTATATACATGTTATGTGAGTTAATGGATAAATCGACCTTTGTGTGGAAAAAGGAATAAAATAATGGTTGCATTATAAAGAATTGTCGGATGTACAAATTTGTTTACAGTAAACGATCAAACGTTTTTAGAACAAGGATTTAACGTAATTTATGTATGTAATTGAAATTTTCATACTTGAAAGCACTCAAGTATTACGACACGAATGCGCGAGGATCTCTGAACGATTCTCGACAACTGTAGAAGTAGAAAAATCCAGTCACGGTATAACGTTGTCGATGAGTTTTACGCGATACGTTGTGACCATCACATTAAATGGATATAGATATGGCCGGGCATTCGTATATTTAGAATTTGAATTTTTTTCACAACTGATTAACTTATTTTTGAAAAAATCAATTTTTACGGCAAATGCCCCAAAGAGTTCTATCGATGGCTTTCCGAGTCGAAATTTTAGACCTATTTTCGACTTGAATTTTCTAACATCTGTAGATGCTAGAGGATCAATGTAGGTTTAATTTACACGGAAACTTTAGTCCTACTTAGCGTCTGTAAGGTGGCTGAAAACGCACAAAATGCCGCTTGTAGGTTCTAAAGAGGACTTCACAGTAAAGCTTTGTAAAAACCTCCAGGTCCTCTGGATCTGATCATCAAGAGACACGGTAGTGTCTCGCGCCAAGTATACGCGGAGCGAGACCGACCGTGTCTCTTTTACGCGACGCGACGGGTTGCGAGTACCCGAGATGTTGAGATCTCCATAACGAGTGAACGGATCAAGTTCTAAGTAGGCTTGATCGATAGTTGGGGTAAAAATAAGGGGGGTATCTCCTATATAATTTTCCGCTACGTGCCCTACGAACGGAGATATTGCGACGCAAAGTCCAAATGTGAAAATTTTTTATTAAGATACGTCGTCTACTCATCATTATAACATACGTGTAACAAACAGATAACAGAGAAATGTCGCTTTCACTTTTTCGACACTGGCGGCGCAGGTATCGCCAGTTTCGATATCGCGCGCGTATTTCGAACGATCTAGTAGGTAAATTATTAAAGGTCGATAGACTTATCGGTCAGAAGGAAGATTTCCCCCCCAGGGGTCTGGAGAAGCCACCGGGGACTCGATAGAGCCCCTAGGAGCTCTCCAGATACGGGTAGTTGCGCGCCCGGGGTCCCGAGCACATCAGAACCGTAACCCTCGCTTCGGCGGGGGCCGGGGAGTCCTTTTTAAGGACTCGCGAGGGAGGCGCCCTCTATAAAAAGTTGCCCGGCTGGTCGGAGCCGTGAGGGAGGGGCTGTTAAGCCTGCCCAACCGACCTAAGGGAAGGAAAACCCTGACAGAAAACCGGGGGACCGGTCGCCCTGCTTAGGAGTGAGCGTCTGGCCTCGGCCACGTTCACTCCAACGGCCGGTAGGGGTTGGCGGCCTTGACTACAATCGCCCGGTTGGCCGGGACCGATAGGGGGAGATTTCCATCTCTCCCACCGAACCGCGGGGTTCTGGGGGCTCTGCCTAATCCCCCCCGGGTGTTCGGCGAATGTCGGGTTTCTCGGGCAATGGCCCGGCCCGGCATTCTGCTAGCTCACCCGGGGGGGACTGGCAACCTCCGAGGGGGGATGGGTGGACCACTCGGCCATTGCACGCCGGCGCTCCGGCGGGCCGGGGGCCCACCCAAGGGGTTCCTTGGGGTTCCTCGGGTGGGTTCCTCCTCGCCCCTCCCGGCCGGCAGGGATGCCGTCCGGTCGGGGGAGCGGGAAGACCCCCTCTCTCATATCCCCATTGCACGCCGGTGCTCCGGCAGGGGGAGAGAGGGGGGGGGTTCCCCGTGTCAGGGGCCCAGTACGTGGTGCTGGGTTCCCTGGCGCGGAGGACCACGTCAGCGGCTTGCACACCAGGGTCGTGGACCCATGGTGCCGCTGGCGCGGATGGCTGTCACGGGCCGCTCGGACATATTCCGAGGTCGGGGCCGTGGCAGCCTGGGTGGGGGGGCACGTCGAGTCAGGCATGTCCCAGGGCCCGGCCTGCAGTACGCGGGGCTCCACTTCCCCCTGTCGGGAGGGGAGTCCCGTCCCTGTATGGTCGGGCCTCTAGACGATCGACGCCCGTCGGAGCCGCCAGGACATATTCCTGGGTCGGGGTCCGGCGGGTGGGGCCGTTGGGGCCGCCGGGACGTATTCCCGGGTCTGGGCCCAGCGGCTGGTGTTTTCAAGTTTTTGAGGGCAGCCCCCTCCACAATTAAATATGGATACAAGGTCAAAGAAGAGAGAAACCTTACCCCCCCAGGAGTTGCGGAGCTCCAGGGGGCGGCAGAGTAGCGGTATTGTCCCAGCCGCTGCTAGGTCGTCATCATACGATGGGCCACTCGACTCGACTCGACTCGACTCGACGCTTGCCCCGCAGGGGCGTTGAGGGAAGATACGCCTGCGATGACTGAAGTGAGAGGGAAGGCTGCGAGCGGGAAGCGAGGTTCCTCGATCCCCGCCCCGCTAAATGGCCAATCCCCGCGCACGACGAGGGGGAAAATCCTGGGGCCGATGTGCCACCGGCTCAGGATCTCCTCCAGCCAATTAACAAAGGCTGACGAAGACAGCCAGATGGCTGTCACTCCCAGTGGGAGTGAGCGTGGGAAGATGGCTACTGATAAGAGGTCCGTCAGACCCTCCTCGCCGGATAACCAGGACAACAACACAGTGTTGTCCACCAGCGACGAGGAGATGGAAGTTGGCGACTCGAGACCAAAGATCTCGGCCACATCCTCCACTAGAGGTAAGGGCAGACCCCCAACAACCGGGGTCTACTACCTCAAACAAGCGGAGGAGGCCAAGAAGGGAAAAGCGAGGGTGGAACAATACAGCCGGGAGCTGGAAAAGCCAACCACCCCCGCTAATCTCTCGAGAAATAGGAAATCTCGAGAGGCAGAGCTGCTCGAAGAGCTAAAGAAAGCCCCTACACCTGACTTCCCTACTCGGGTAATAAAAGCGGTCAGAAAGGTAGATAAGGTGATCTCTACCGCTAAAAACCTAAGGGGCATGGAGCAGAAATGCCTAAACGAAGCGGATGCCACGATTATGGCAGCAACCAATCACCTGGTCGTGAGAATGGGCGACCAGGAGAAAGAAGAGATCGAGGATCTCCGCAGACAATTCGCGGAATTCAAGAGGGAAAAGGAGGCCCTTTTGAAGCGAGTGGACGCCTTGGAGCAGGAGAACGAGCTCCTACGAAGGCGTAATCGGGGAGTTTCCAGGGACGGTGTGGAGCCTATGGAGGTGGACCTTCCACCCAGGGACGCGCCGTTGCCTGAATCCCCGCAGCGGGATGGTCGCCCCGTTAGGATTAAGAGCACTAGGATGCTCTTGGACTCCTCAGATGAAGAAAATGAGGAGGACAAGAAACTGAGATGGGAGAGGGAGGCGGCTGAAAAGAGGAGGCTCGAGATCCTGGAGGAGGCTAGAAGATTAGGCATGCCTCCAGTGATAAGGCCCTCAATACAGGGCAGGAAGGCGGTACTGGAAGATGCAGTGCCGCCTGCTCGGCCCTCCTCTTCTAACTCTGCGGCTGCACCGGTTATCACAACGCCGGGGACACCTGCGGCACCTGAGCCGGCAGAGCCTTCGCCAAAGGAGGCCACCATGCTGGCCAGGATTAACCAGCTGGAGGAGCTGGTGAGGGGGGCGATCAAAATGATGACCGCGCCCCCTAAGGCTACCCCCATGAGCTACGCTCAGGTCGCTGGAGAGACGACTGCCTCAGCGACCAAGGGTGGCAAGAAAGGCTCGGCTACCAAGAACCAGCCGACGTCCACAAAGGCGGGCCCAAAGAAAGAGGGACTCGTCGCTGGGACTAAGAGTGCCCCCAAGGCGGGGGGAAAGGGGCCTGACAAGAGGGCTCCTTCCCAACGTGCTACCCCCCCACTGACAAGAAGCCAGAAGGCCAAGAAGGAGGAGGCCTGGACAGTGGTGGGAAGAGGTGGTAAAGGGGCCGGTAAATCGACTGCGGGAACGGGGGGCGCAAAAGCTGCCCCCAAGCAGCAGCAGAAGTCGAATAAGGCAGCTGCTGCTGCTGCTAAGAAGAAAAGTGCTCCTGCCGCCACGACTAACAAGGCAGCAACAGGAGCATACCGTCGGAAGGCGCCCAATAGTGCTGCGATCACTATCACTAGCAGCGAGGGCGCCTACGACGATCTGTTGCGTGAGGCCCGCAGCAGGATAAACCTGGAGGAGCTTGGGCTCCAGGCGGGCCTCAAACCAAAGAGGGCTCAAACCGGGGCCCTTATATTAGAGGTCGCCGGCAAAGACAGCGCCCAAAAAGCGGACCTCCTTGCGGAGCGCTTGGGCGACCTGTACGCGGGCCGCCCCGGGGTCCGAGTGGCCAGGCCAATAAAGACGGGCGAGCTTCGCCTGCTCGACCTGGCTGACTCGATCACCAGGGAGGAGATAGCCGAGACCGTGGCGCGCAAGGGTAAATGCCCTATAACGCAGGTCCAGGTTGGGCCGCTGCGCAGAGGACCGGGGGGGCTCAACACGGTGTGGGTGAAGTGCCCCCTCCCCGCATTTAACGCCATCCTAAATGACGGTGGAAAACTCACCGTTGGATGGTTTGCAGCGAGAGCTAGGGCACTTGAGGCAAGACCCCTCCAGTGCTTTAAATGCCTGGAGGGGGGCCATGTAAGGGCACAATGCCCTAACGAGGCGGACCGAAGCAGCCGCTGCTACAGGTGCGGCGATGAGTCGCACCTGGCCAGAGACTGCAAGGCAGCGCCGAAATGCCCGGTCTGTGCCGATTTAGGCAAGCCGGCCGGACATAGGGCAGGCAGCAAAGCCTGCTCAACCGCCCATAAGAAGGGCAAAAGGGGCAGGAAGTCCCCTCCTATGAACGGCGTAGCGCCCGGCAACATACGGGCAGAAGAAAAGATGGACGTCGAGGTGCTGTTGCCCGAGGCACCCCGTCCAAAGCCCAAGGTGACCAGTGTGGAGGAGGTTAACCTCCCGCTGGTCACCGGGGCCAAGAGGAAGTTGCCGACCAAAAGATCGGCTAAGGACAGCGGCTCGCTGAGCGACAAGGAGGAGCGAAGCGAAAAGCCGTTGCCCCAGCGGAAGCGGAACAGGGGAGTGGGAGGCACGGAAGCAACTGGGTCCGTGTCAACCCAGACCCTGGTTCTAACACCGGAGATTGCCGGTGTGGGGGAGGTAACAAAGGTGCGGGTTGAGGCGGAGCAAAACGCTCAATTGCCCGGCGATGCACCTCCGACTGCACCCGTTGAGGACGAGGTGCATAAGGAACCGGAGTTGCCGGAACCTGCAAGACCGCCGGAAGCGGTCGATGTCGGAGAAGAGGTGGAGGCCTCCGGTGATGAGGCGCTATAATGGCCCTCCACCGGGTCCTCCAGGGCAACTTGAACCACGCCCGCGCTTCCCAGGATGTGTTTATGCACACCATGGCGGAGCGCGGGTGTGGTATAGGGATAGTATCCGAGCCGTACTATATTCCGCCCAACCACCCCTGCTGGGCGGGTAGTACGTGCGGACTGGCGGCGATCACTTGGCGCCAGTCGGACGTGCCTGTCGCCTGTTCTCGTGTTGAGGCAGGCGACGGGTACGTAGTAGTTAAGTGGGGCCGGATCATTGTTGGGGGGCTTTATGTGTCCCCCAGCGTGGACGGCCTCCACTTTAGCAGGGTCCTTATGAACCTGGGGCAGTGCCTGAAGAGATTCCTCGATAAGGGACAACAAGTTCTAGTGGCCGGGGATTTCAATGCCAAGTCGGCGTTGTGGGGTTCCCCGGCCACATGTCCCAGAGGTAGAATCCTCGAGGACTGGGCGGCGGGCCTAAACCTCGTACTCCTCAACCGAGGAAATAGCCAAACATGCGTCCGGCACAATGGGGGGTCGATCATCGACCTCTCCTGGGCTAGCCCGACGCTGGCGCGAGGAGTGCGGGGTTGGCGGGTGGCGGGAGAGATCGAGTCCCTCTCGGATCATTTATTCATCGAGATGTCTCTCCCAGCCACCCATCCGGAGATAAAGGCTCGCCGCGAGGAGCTCGACGGGCGCTTCCCCAGGTGGGGCCTTCGTCAGCTTGACGAAGACTTGTTCAGGGCCTCCCTGCAAGTCAAGCTGTGGGCCGAGGACCAGCTTCTGCGGTCCGAGGACGTGGACGCAGCCGCTGAAAAGCTCAAAGGGTTTATGACGGAGGTATGTGATGCCTCCATGCCCAGAGCCAGGCCGCGCCCACGCCGAGCAGCTTATTGGTGGACCGAGGAGATAGCTGAATTAAGGCGCTCCTCGGTCCATGCAAGAAGAAGGTGGCTGAGGGCCAGAAAACTGGCCCACACACAGCCACAACGGCTGGAAGAGGAGGGAATAGCGTACCGCTCCGCCAGGCGGACTTATTCCCTCGCCATCAGACGGGCCAAGGACCAAGCGTGGCACGAATTGCTCGAGGAGATCAGTCGGGACCCATGGGGGCGCCCCTACAGGATGGTCCTCAACAGGCTGAAGACCTGAACGCCCCCAGTTACGGAAGCCATGGACCCTGAGCTCCTAGACAGGGTCGTCGGGACACTGTTCCCCGACGACCCTAAAGAAAGAGAAGGAGCGGTCCCAGTCATACCACAGGAGGACTGGGACGACGAGCTCAGGGTCACCATGGACGAGGTGCGCCACGCCGCTAAACGGCTGAAGGCCGGCAAGGCACCGGGTCCCGACGGGATCCCGGGCAAAGTTTGGTCCTTGGCAATGGGGGAACTGGCAGGGCATTTGTGTGAGCTGTACACAAACTGCCTACGCCAGGGCCGGTTCCCCCGCGTCTGGAAGATGGCAAAACTGGTACTCATTCCCAAACCGGGGTAGCCCGCGGACCTTCCGTCCGGGTATAGACCAATTTGCCTGCTGGACGAGGTCGGCAAGCTCTTTGAGCGAATAGTTGCCGACCGAATCGTCCAACATTTGTCCCGGAAGGGTCCTGACATAAGTCAGGACCAATACGGCTTCCGAGTGGGGCGCTCTACAGTTGACGCTGTCCAACGAATCAAAGCCCGCTCGGAGGCCGTGACGGGGGCCGGCGGGATGTTGTTGGGCGTTGGTTTCGACATAGCCAACGCCTTCAACTCCCTGCCGTGGCCTGTAATAAGGAGGGCGTTAATTGAGCATAACGTCCCTCCTTATTTAATCGAGGTCATATTCGATTACCTCCGGGACCGCGGCTTGGTCTATACCGATCAGGACGGGAATATAATGGTCCGATTGGTCGTGCGGGGGGTTCCACAGGGGTCCGTGCTTGGGCCACTCCTGTGGAACCTGGGCTATGATGCCCTTCTCCGGGTCGCCCTCCTCCCAGGATGCTGGTTAAACGCGTTCGCTGATGACACGTTCCTGGGAGTCGAGGGCGACACTTGGGGTGAGTGCCTTGCGAAGGCAAAAGTTGCAGTGGCGGCAGTGGTAGCCAAAATGAGAAGTTTGGGCCTTAAGGTGGCTCCCCAAAAGACGGAAGCCGTCTTTTTCCACGGCAAGGAAAAGGGGAAGCCACCGAGGGCCCATTTAGAGGTCGAAGGGGTCCGCGTCCCCGTGGGGGTCAGCATGAGGGTGCTGGGCCTCCAGCTGGATGGCAGCTGGGCCTTCGGCGAGCACTTCGCTCGCGTAGTTCCGAGGGCCAAGGCCGCGGCCAACGCCTTGGCCCGGCTAATGCCCAACATTGGCGGAGCGAGCGGGAGTGCTCGCCGCCTGTATGCCGCGACCGTGCAGGCCGTGACGCTCTACGGCGCCCCGGTGTGGGCTGCCGCAGTCGGAAAGTCGCGCGTTCTCCGGACGAAACTGCGCCAGGCGCAGCGACAGATCGCGCAACGAGTGTCACGTGCCTATTGCACGGTCTCCCATGCGGCAGCATGCGTCCTGTCCGGCCTCCCACCGCTTGAGTTGGCGGCTCAGCAGCACGCCGAGGTTTATCGGCGCGTGAAGGAGCTGCCACTCTTCGGAGGCCGCGTGTTGGACAGGGCGCGCCAGCAGGTTAGGGCCCAGGAAAAGACGGTCCTTGTCCGTAGGTGGGCGGAGTCTCTCGCCCACTGCGAATTCGGACAAAGGATTGTGGATGCCATCCGGCCCCATCTAGCGGAATGGCTGGATGGGCGGAGACGCGGAGTCACATTCCATATGGTGCAGGTACTGACCGGACACGGATGTTTCGGAAGGTACCTGCACAAAATTGGGAAAGAGGCTACCACTAAATGTCACCACTGCGACGAGAGGGAGGACACGGCGCAGCATACGCTTGAATTCTGCCCAGCATGGGCTGAGCAGCGCCGTGTCCTTCGGGGGGAGGTTGGACAGGACCTCTCCCTCCCGGCTATTGTGGCGGCAATAGTCGGGGACGATGATAAGTGGCATGCGTTTTCCACATTTTGTGGAAGCGTTATGTCTAAGAAGGAGAATGCGGAGAGGATTCGGAGGGGAGAGCGCCTTCTCCCTCAATGAATCCTCCTCCGATCAGATCTACGGTGACACCTGTCACCGTCCGCGGCGGGAATTAATCGCTGCGGACTGAGTCGTCTAGGCGACTCGAGAGGAGCCTCCGGGTGCTAATTGCCCGGAGGACGGGAGGCTCGGCACTTCGGCGGGGAATCCGGAGTGTCGAGCCAGCCTCCCATAACATCGGGAGGGGCGGCGAGGCAGCGGTACCCCTACCTCGCCGCCAACGATCACAGGGCTAACAAACCAGGGCCACAAGCCCGAGGTGGCCGGCCCAGTTAGGGCCCGGCGCTGGGGGGTGCCCGGATGCAATATTAACTAGTTCCCGGGCATCCCCCAATCAGCGCAGAGAAGGGTACCGGTGGGGTTTTAGTGGGTAGGCCCGGCGACGCGAACTGACGTGCCGCCGGGAGAGTCCCACATACCCCCTCGTCCTCACCCCGGAGGCGAGGGGGATGCGTAACGCATTTCCCCACCTAAAAAAAAAAAGGAAGATTTCTATTTAGCTAAATTTAAGTATATATATAATATATATTGATTCTTATGAATCAAGCTTGAATTCGATGTTTAGGTATCCCAGGTTGCCGATGACGAGATACAGATAGTGCGCTTCATAGTTTTCGGTGTCCAGGTGTAATAATACGTTGAATTCGATGTCTACGTGTTCCAGGTTGCCGATGACGAGGTCCACATAGTGCGCCCCGTAGTTTTTGGTGTCTACGTGTATTAATACCTTGAATTCGATGTCCACGTGTCCCAGGTTGCCGATGACGGGATCCAGATAGTGCGCTTCATAGTTTTCGGTGTCCAGGTGTAATCGTACGTTGAATGCGATGTCTAGGTGACCCAGGTTGCCGATGACGATGTCTAGATAGTGAGCTCCGTAGTTTTCGGTGTCCAGGTGTAATAATACGTTGAATGCGATGTCTAGGTGTCCCAGGTTGCCGATGACGATGTCTAGATAGTGAGCTCCGTAGTTTTCGGTGTCTACGTGTATTAATACATTGAATTCGATTTCTAGGTGTCCCAGGTTGCCGATGACGAGGTACACATAGTGCGCTCTGTAGTTTTCGGTGTCTACGTGTATTAATACTTTGAATTCGATGTCCACGTGTCCCAGGTTGCCGATGACGGGATCCAGATAGTGCGTTTCATAGTTTTCGGTGTCCAGGTGTAATCGTACGTTGAATGCGATGTCTAGGTGTCCCAGGTTGCCGATGACGATGTCTAGATAGTGAGCTCCGTAGTTTTCGGTGTCTACGTGTATTAATACATTGAATTCGATTTCTAGGTGTCCCAGGTTGCCGATGACGAGGTACACATAGTGCGCTCTGTAGTTTTCGGTGTCTACGTGTATTAATACTTTGAATTCGATGTCCACGTGTCCCAGGTTGCCGATGACGGGATCCAGATAGTGCGTTTCATAGTTTTCGGTGTCCAGGTGTAATCGTACGTTGAATGCGATGTCTAGGTGTCCCAGGTTGCCGATGACGATGTCTAGATAGTGAGCTCCGTAGTTTTCGGTGTCTACGTGTATTAATACATTGAATTCGATTTCTAGGTGTCCCAGGTTGCTGATGACGAGGTCCACATAGTGCGCTTCGTAATTTTCGGTGTCCAGGTGTAATAATACGTTGAATTCGATGTCTACGTGTTCCAGGTTGCCGATGACGAGGTCGACATAGTGCGCTCCGTAGTTTTTGGTGTCTACGTGTATTAATACCTTGAATTCGATGTCCACGTGTCCCAGGTTGCCGATGACGGGATTCAGATAGTGCGCTTCATAGTTTTCGGTGTCCAGGTGTAATAATACGTTGAATTCGATGTCTAGTTGTTCCAGGTTGCCGATGACGAGGTCCACATAGTGCGTTCCGTAGTTTTTGGTGTCTACGTGTATTAATACCTTAAATTCGATGTTCACGTGTCCCAGGTTGCCGATGACGGGATTCAGATAGTGCGCTTCATAGTCTTCGGTGTCCAGGTGTAATAATACGTTGAATTCGATGTCTAGGTGTTCCAGGTTGCCGATGACGAGGTCCACATAGTGCGCTCCGTAGTTTTCGGTGTCTACGTGTATTAATACTTTGAATTTGATGACCACGTGTCCCAGGTTGCCGATGACGGGATCCAGATAATGCGCTTCATAATTTTTGGTGTCCAGGTGTAATCGTACGTTGAATGCGATGTCTAGGTGTCCCAGGTTGCCGATGACGATGTCTAGATAGTGAGCTCCGTAGTTTTCGGTGTCCAGGTGTAATAATACGTTGAATGCGATGTCTAGGTGTCCCAGGTTGCCGATGACGATGTTTAGATAGTGAGCTCTGTAGTTTTCGGTATCTACGTGTATTAATACCTTGAATTCGATGACCACGTGTCCCAGGTTGCCGATGACGGAATCCACATAGTGCGCTCCGTAGTTTTCGGTGTCTACGTATATTAATACCTTGAAATTGATGTCTAGGTGTCCCAGGTTGCTGATGACGAAGTCCAGATAACGCGCTCCGTAATTTTTGGTGTCTAGGTGTAATAATACCTTGAATTCGATGTCTACGTGTTCCAGGTTGCCGATGACGAGGTCCACATAGTTCGCTTCGTAGTTTTTGGTGACTAGGTGTATTAATAACTTTAAATCCGAATGTAGGACACATAGATATTAAATTTGAAGTATTAATACACGTAGACACTGAAAACTACAGAGCGCACTATGTGGATTTCGTCATCGGCAACGTGGGACACCTAGACATCGAATTCAACGTATTATTACACCTGGACACCAAAAACTATGGAGCGCATTATTTGTAACCCGTTATCGGCAACCTCGGATACCTAGACATCGAATTCAAACTAAATTCATAAGAATCGACTTAAAAATTCCCTAGCGGCAGAACTAAAATTATGTCATGACATAATAAAAATTCGTTGAATTAAAATTATGTCTAGACATAATAAAAACTGGACAAATAAAAATTATGTCTAAACATAATAAAAATTGGATGAATTAAAATTATGTCTTGACATAATAAAAATAGGATGCATTAAAATTATGTCTGACATAAAAATAATTCCGCATTTTTATTATGTGTATACACATAATTTTAATTCATACAATTTTTATTATGTGTACACATAATTTGTTTTTGAATGAATGTAAAACGTATTTGTTACAATATCTATCCATTGTTGAAAATCGATATGCGCGACAAAAGCTCTTGTATATCATTAATTATGTTATTATTTATTATATATATTTCTATCCATATATTTTCAGTATTATTATTGTTACATTAGAAAAATTATTAGCATTTAGGATACGAATCTTTTTCCGTTAGTTTATAAGTTTCATGATTAAAAAGATCATGTCGTATTATTAACATATACCTAAGATTTATAGAATCGTTATTAATTTTATTATATATTTTAATTGCGCGAATCTTAAATATGTTTTGTAAAAATTATGCATAATATTCCTATGCAAGGATACTTGTTTAATTATTTCTTCCTATTGCATTTAAGTATATAAAAAAATATACAATTTTTATGTGTTTGCACTTTATATTTAATGAGCAGGCAATTAAATATATATGATTCAATTTGCACTACGTTTACATGACACCGTTAATCGGGTTTTATAACATCGGTAGTTGTCAGGAAGACCAATCGTAATCATTCTTCAGAAGAATGGAATAGTTGTGATTAACTGGCCTAAGAACTACCGATGTTATAAAACCCGATCAACAGTGCCATGTAAACGTAGTCTATGTCTCTTTATAGACTCACATAATTATATACTTTTAAATCTTTTTCTTTTCTAAAATTCAATCAATTGAATAGCAAAAACTACGTTATCATATTATATATTTTTGGTACGTAGTGTGCAAATGTATTTTGAAATGAAGATTATATATTTTCTACTGAATTATTTACACACACCTGCGGTCTCAGAGAATCATTTTTCGCCAACTCAAATATGTTCCTACTCAACTGTCAAAATATGAAAGACAATTTTATCTAGTTGTAACATTCGCTTGAATTCCCGAAATAATTTTCAAGGATGTGAGTACGATTATATATATCGTATTATTTAATATTTATAATTAATAGAAAATTATAAACGATGCGTTATGTATGAGAAATTTGACAGAATTGTTTTTATCAAATAGAATTAATTTGCGATTAGTTGAAGGAAATAAAAGAATAAACAAATCAGGTAAGTTTCAGACACGTGTTACAGGTGTCCATCTGTAATTATCAAAAACATCGATACCTGTAAATATCGGTACATATACAATTGCGAACAACACTCAGTAAGACACGCAAATAAAAATAAATAAAAAATTTTACAGTTAACGACTTATTAACATTAATCATGCTATATTGCGATTACGTTTTATGTTGAAATTGAAAAATATATACAAGGTGTATGTACAACTAAAAGGGTTACAGATTATTATTTTTAAAAAACTAAGCAAAATATTAAATTGTTGTTTTCTTTAGAAATAATAGTCCGTAACACTTTCAGCTTCATACCTTGTATATACTGTTTATAAGATTATAAGATATATTGTTTATAAGATTAAGATGCGTAACACACTACAAAAAGGCGTGATATCCGTACAAAAATACCTTTTTAAAAAAAGGTAAAAAAGGCGCCAAGTACACGCATAGTAGTGTATATGTATTATGTTGTTACCCCGTTATGTTGTTACCTCGAAAAAAACAAAGTGGTAGTATTATACCTCCAAATAGTTTTACCCTGTACATACTGTTTATAAAATGTGTAATACTACAAAAAGGCGTGATATCTGTACAAAATTACTTTTTTTAAAAAAAAAGGTGAAAAAAGGCGCCAAGTACACGCATAGTAGTGTATATGTTGTTACCTCGAAAAAAGAGAAAGTGGTAGTATTATACTTCGAAAAAATATAAGTAACAAGTGGTAGACATAATCTTTATATCTCGAAAAATCTCGAAAATCCAGAGGACCTGGAGGCTTTTACGAGGCTTTACTGTGAAGTCCTCTTTAGAACCTAAAAGCGGCATTTTCTCAAGGCGGTCACCCATCCTAGTACAGTACCGCGCCCGTGTCGCTTGACTTCGATGATCCAGTGGGCAGTGACGATCTTTTGACCCTGACTCTCTAAATCTAAATCAGTGAATATAGTCACTGATATCAGTGTAAAGTATCCCACTCAACGGTTAATAATGTGTAATATTTAAATTATTATATAATATTAATTATATACATCAGTTGTGACGTGACATTTGTCACGTCCTCCGTCCGGACGGTAGCTCGGCCGAGGGAAAGGTCAGGGATGGCGCCTCGACTCGAGTCGAGGAAGGGCCAGTCGCGTTAACTAACCTTTTTACGCTAAGTTTTGTAGGAATGACAGGTGGTGCCGGAGCAGGTGATCACCCACCGAATGTAACGACGATAGTCGCGACGAGGGAAGAACGGGCGCTCGGAGGACGTACGGCGGAGTGGTCGACCGACGGGCGGGCTACCGGGACCTACCGCTGAAAAAGCGCCAGGGATGTCTCGCACAGCAACACGGCCCCGCCGCAGCATAAACACGGGTGCACCACCGCGACTGCAGCGCGGGTGGACGACCTGCACACTTCACCCGACGGCGCCCAGAGGGCCGAGCGGTGCCGCCACGGCCTGGCCAGCCGGACGGGAAAACCGCGAGGGGCCCCGGCACACGCAATAGCCGAATCAAATGGGCCGCGGGAAAATGGCGGAAAATCGTCTGCAACGTCGCGAACAGGGCGACACACACCACCAATCGGCGGGGCGGAAGGACTGCGAGCTTAAGGACGCGCGCCGCGGGGGCCCGGCGTAGTCCCGCCAGGCCGACCGCTCCTCACTGTCGATCGGGATACGGACGAGGAGCCACCCCAGGACGAGCGCCCCGACGCCGCCGAGCCGCAGCGAGCAGCTAACACTGTAAGATCTCCACTCCGGTGCTACCAAGTAATTGAGAGCTCGATCTCGGTCGCGACCCGGCGCCAGTAAATGTACATATCGATTCGATTACCGGGTAAATCGGCTTGATTGCGTATCGCCTTTGGGACACCGGCTCCCGTCGTCGTGGGTGCCGGGTAGCGTATCGCGGTTATTTGTCGGAACCGCGGGCACGTGGCCGGCCGAGATCGCAGCCGAGAATATTTCTGAAAGCCCTCCTCGAAGCTTACGCGATCGACAGTCAATTCGCGGTAATTGTGGTGTATATTTTGTGAATCGTGGGCGGAAGCGTACCGCGGGCGGTGCGCTCCCTCGGATATTGTGCTTAGCGTTGCGTGTTCGTGAGCATTAGGGCTTGTCGTGCGTGGAAACATACAGTGCGCGTCGCGAGAGATCGCACCGGGCATCTTACGGTGGATTGAGAGCATCGCGGATATCTTGCGCCGCGTGCGCGGACAACTATCGTCGCACTCGCTCGAGGAAGAATCTTGCGAGCATAATACTGTGTAGCGTTGCGTACTTGTGGGCTCACGCCACGGGCACTTGGTCGTGCGGATGAGGATCGGTTATGCCGTGCGTATGAGGATCGGTTATGTCGTGCGTGTGAGGATCATTTATGTCGTGCGTGTGAGGATCGTTGTGCACTCGAGATCTGGGGATTCAGGCGTAGGCGGATTGACGACATCGCGTGGTCGCGTTTATACGATTCGGAGTTGCTGAGCTCGCCCGAGGGCTCTCTCCGCGAGAGGAGTCTCGCGAACGTGAAAATCACGCACCCCGGGCGTGCGCTAACCGGCGATTCGATTACCGCGTTGGAACCGACCGTTCGAGCGATATCCGGCCTTAGCTCCCCGCTATGATTTATATGTTTTCGTTGTAAAATATATCTGATTATCCTTGTTCACTACCGAGCTTTATTTTGAGTGTTGGTTGCGTCACGCTCCTTCTCCACCTTCACCCCTATCGCGCGGATCTGCGCCCTGAGCTCGCTTTGAGGCTATCGAAACGGACGTTGCAGAGACGTGGTGCGCGTCTATAATCGCACCTGGCGCCCAATCGAGAAGTATCGCCCAAGACCTAAGATACGGGAATCACGGTAAGAACTTTGACTTCGGCATCCCCTCGGAGCTATCGTCGGACGGTAGGGCAATCCAATTACAACCGCGCTCCTTCGGCTAGCGAGACCGAGGAAAATCGGGTTGCACAGTTAATAATATTATAAGATTTATGTAATAATACTTTTTCTTATAAACAGTAAAAATCTGTTAATAACAATAAATATTGTAAAATAAATTTTATAATATTGATTGATACACAATATTATATGAAATTATACAATATTTTTTAATTGTAGCATACAACTCAGAACTGTGAGTAAGAAAATAATATGGCGTGTATGCAAAATATCTTTGACGAGATTCTTATTAATTTTTTTTAGGGTTATTCCTGAAGTAAAAAGGAAAAGATGCTTTCTGCACAGAAAAAAAAACATTTTTATTTTAAAAATGTCTTTATTTTTTATATAAATCTTAAAATGCGATTATAAATCGTTAAACAAATACTTGCATCAAAGCGTTATATATAATTCATAATAAAGAAAAATATATTTTTATTATTCAAAATAATTTTTTAAATTAATGGAAAAGAAAAAATATTGAATAGGGAATAACAGTTTTAAAAAATATTCATATTACTGTTATTTTTTTCTATCAAACGAATTATTAATCTTTGAGGATCTTTAATCCTTAAACTTACCTTTAATCAAGGAGACCTTCTTTTTAAGCGAGGATATATTTTCTCTTAATTGTCAACTTAATGGGAAACTTTTAAACAAGGAATCGAACCTAGGACCTTTTACTAACCATCCACGCTAGCGTTATCTCTTATCATCTTTACAAAAGATTAAGAAGAATTTATAAGTATCACAGTAGGATGAGTACCAAAATCCATCAAAATAAAATTTATAGGTTTTAAGTAGTAGCTGTAGGTTAAATAGAATCAATAGAGGTTGTTATAGGCTTCAGAGTACTAAAGTAGACGTTAAGGTGAATCTAAGGTCGAAAGTAGGACCAAAATTTCAACTCGGAGGCTTCAGAGTACTAAAGTAGACGTTAAACTGAATACTGAGGTTAAAAGTAGGATCAAAATTTCGACTCGGGTTACGACTCAAATGAATTTTTTAAATGCAAATTACGCGTACGAAATTTAGTTAATTTAATGAAATTTGGTTATAAAATTTTTGGCATCTGTACAATATCTTGATGATTAAATTCAAGATGTCTCTCTAGATGTTGATAGACATTAGCTGCTAATGTGCAAAAAATTTCTTTACAATATATGCATTTTATGCTATTCAACTAAAAGAAAAAGATGTTTCCAAATTGAATGAGACCTCAGACGGCTACGTTGTTTTATTTTCTTTTTTCTCATTAAACACACACATACACACAGGCTTTTTGACTCTCTACACTGTAAATTTTTTTTTACATTTTACATATTTTTACGCGGTGAAGTTTTTCCATATCGGATGTCCTTTTTTTATCCACGGTGTTCTATCTCAATTTTTTCTCTTAAACTGTCTATTAAATTATTTTATTATTTCTTTGGTCTTGTGTTGGACAACTCCGATGTTGGTTGCGCGCAGGCCTCTTTACATGCTAAAGTATTCTTTCGCAGCAAATAAACCGTCTCTTTTAAAGATTAAAAAAAGGTCAAAAACATATTTTTCAGGACCTGCGGACAGTATCTCGCTTCTAATTCTACGACGAATTGTAATCCAATTCGAGGACCAAATGTATCTAGTCTCATTTGCGATAGCCACACACACACACACACACACACACACACACACACACACACACACACACACACACACACACACACACACACACCGCCTTGAAATCTTCTTCCATGAAGATTCCCCCGTCGGATCTACTTGTGTTCCACGTAGAGATGAAAAAAACAGGTTTTTTATTTTTTGAAGTAAAAATCCGAGTAAAAACCAGTTTTTTACGATAAAAAACGGTTTTTAACAACAAATTCTGAAAAAAGATATAGAATTATTTTTCTTAATATTCAATATCTACGTTATTTTAGTTTTTGGTATTATTTAATATCTTTTGTCTTTATAACTTTAAATATCTAGGCGGAAACGTCTTTGCGTTGTTGCGGTGCCTAATATAGCGAATTCGGACGCTTGCACTACTGCACTATGCACTACTGCACTATGCACTAGTGAGTGCACAGTGCACACTAAGTACGCACTAAGGCTTGTTCTTACTGTTCTTAAGTCAATTCTTATATTTACAGATTATCTTAAATACTTGAGTAAGTAATATTTTGCCTCAACTTGTTCTCTTTCTGTTTTATAATAGTCTGTAATGTTAATACATTGGGAATATTCATTCCAAATTCCAAGATTCAATTTGGCAGTTGGCTTAAAGAAGACATCGGTACTATCATTTTTTTTAGGTTAAGGGTACTTAACCTCTTATTGATTTACTTAATACTTTTCAAAAATCTAGATGAGGATGAGGCCTATTGATCAGGATCTACAGTCTCATTTCAAAATTGTCAAAGGGCGTCCAGAAGACAAGAAACGTATTATCTCTTGTGAGTGCCATTATTGCAAGAATACCTGGACATTTTACAATGCGACCAAAATGAGATTACACTTGATGAAATAAGTAAAAGTATTTCCAATGATATAGATATCAAGAAAAAGATATCTGCTCAGGAGGAGTCAATAAATGAAGTAATTTTGGAGGAAATTAATGTAGATGAACCTTCTGTCTCTGAGCCTCATTCGTCTGTCCCTCAAGTGTCTGCGCCCCACGTGTCTGCATTACAGACACCTCAAAAAAGAAAAAGAATTTAGGGCTCTTTAGAAATGTTTACTGACAAGATGACCTCAAGTGATCAGGAAAAGATAGATGAGCTGCTTGTAAGAGCTATCATTTCTAGTGGAGTTCCTTTTTCTATTGTGGAAAACAAACATTGGCTTATGTTTTTCAAAGCACTGAGGCCAGCCTATCAGCCTCCATCGCGATATTCCGTCTCAAACCCATTACTTAATGCAGAATACCATCGTGTTATATCTAAACGTGATTATGAAATTGAGAGCTCAAAATCCCTTTTCCTAAGCACCGATGGCTGGACTAATATAAAAGAAGAAGGAATAGTAAACTTAGTCATTCATACTCCTAAGCCTGTTTTTTACAAAGCGATTCAGCCCAAGGAAAAAAGAGAGACCGCAGAGTTTATATGTGGAGAAATCAAGAAAATATTAATTGAAGTTGGTCCCAAAAAGTTTATGGCACTTGTCACAGACAATGCTGCCAATATGAAGGCTGCGTGGAAACTGGTGCGTGAAGTCTATCCTCACATCAACTGCTTTGGCAGCTGTGCTGCTCATGGCTTAAATCTTCTTATTTGTGATATTACAAGATTGGATTTTTTAAAAGGTCTTATCAAAACACTAAAGAAAGTTATTAAATATGTGAGGTATTCGCATGTTAATTTAGCAGTATTTACTCAAAAGCAAAAGGAACTCTATGGGATAGAAGCTGTAACCTTAAAAATTCCTTGCAAGACTAGATGGTCTGGTGCTTACATTATGTGTGAAAGTATACTGAAAAATAAGAGGGCACTTCAGTCTACTATCATTGATGAAGCTGTGAGACCAAACAAAGAGATAAGAGAAGCTGTTTTGGATGATGAGAATACTTGGCCACAGATTGAAGCTCTACGTAATCTGCTGAAACCTATAGCAACATCAATTTCTATTTTAAAGTCTGACTTTGCTACTTTAGCAGAAGTCCCACAGTTATTAGGATTCATTACAAAAAGAACAAATGATGTTCTTGATGAGTGGCCGCTCATACATTATGCAAGTGTAGAATATATTAAGGCAGCCATAATCAACCGTATTAAGTTTATCTGTCAACCTATTCACATGGCTGCAAACTTGCTTCATCCAGAATACAAAGGTTCAGTTCTTGGTAAGAGCCAAGAAACTAAAGCTGTGGAGTTTATTGCAAAACAGTGTGAATACTTACAACTTGAAACTGGCCAGGTGTTTTCAAATTTAGCAGAGTTCCGTTCTAAACAGAAGCATTGGCTCGAAAAATTTGATCAGCATGGCAAGCAAGTGGATATATGGGTAGCCGCACAACACTGTGAGCCTGCAATCTGTTGGGAAGGACTATGCAACACCGAAAGCTAACACCAATAGCAGTTAGTTTACATAAAATTCCCCCAACGTCATCTTCGTGTGAGCGAGTCTGGTCAGCCTATGAAAATACTCACACTAAAAAGAGAAACCGCTTGCTGAACGAGAGGGTGAAGAAACTTGTAGCTGTTAAATGGAACTTAAATATGTTAAATGCGGAAGAGACTGAAGAGAGACCTGCCAAGGGCAGTAAGCAATTGAATCTTAAGGATTTTTTTATTGAAAATGAGATGCTTCCGCCAGTTCCACCTTTACCTGATTTCTGTAACAGTGAAGCTGAGTTGCCTGTTGAATTCTCTGATGAGTCTGAATCTGAATGTGACTCAGATTGCGTTTCAGAGGATGATCTGTGATACGCTGCTTTTTCTGTCTCATAATCAGATTGTGCAATAATTTTATATAGGATTTGTAACATTTTCAAGTTTTCTTTTGCTTCCTCATAGAGGAAGCTTTGTTTTCGTGAATTTCATATATGAACCTTTGATTGCGCATAAAGTTGGGTCTAGTCAAACAAATTTAAATGAATTTTATATGAAATAGGGGTAGAAGAAACCAACGAAGAGATTGGTTTTTGAGTTTTTTTGTCAATATCTTCAGATTGTTGTAAAACGTCGATATATCGCCTTAAAAAAATGTCCGTATGTGTGTATGTGTGTATGTACAGATTTAATGTCTGTGGTTGCTCTAACTTCCGCAAATATTGAGATATCGGGCTGTTTTTTTTTTAATCGATAGTGTATCGTTCAAGGATGGTTGGTATTGAGTTTGGCGATGATCGGTAAAGGGGTTCTTTTTTAAGGGGTAATTTTATTGCTTAAAACAATATTTCGACGTTTTACAACATTTTGGCAAAAAAAACTAAAAAACCAATCTCTTCGTTGGTTTCTTCTACCCCTATTTCATATATAATTTTTTAGAATTTGGTTCATTAGAGCCAACTTTATACGCGATCAAAGGTCCATAATTTTGATCGCATAAATTACCAAATTTACAGAAATTTTTATAACTACAGAACTAATCAATCAAATCTTAACAAATTATATATAAAATAAGGGTAGAATAGACTGAAGAATATAATAGAATTAATAAAAATTGTTAATAATAAAGGGGTTACCAATTTCTGTTAAAAATTTTTTTAAAAAATCTTCAATTTTTTTAGAAATGTCCGTGGTTAGAAAGATTGATTGATTGATTGGTTTTATTTAAGCCATAGTCAAGACTTTAGGCTATTAGTGAATTAACAAATATAAATGTATAAACAAGATATACACAGATATATAAACAAAATGCGAGACGCAGTATAATCGCTACCGATATACAATTAACAGTAAATAAAATTAGAAAATAATAGCAAGCAGGTGATATGCATATGGCAGCGATTGAAAGCATGTGCATGCTCTCTCTCATAAGACGAGCAATGATCCCACATAAAAACGATTAATAGGATGAAAAGTATAACATAATGACATGTAGCCGATTTGGATAATGTACACTGTAAAACTAAGAACTAACTCAACTTAAATAATAATGTGTATAATAAAAATAGAATATGATAAGGAGCAAGTAATACTAAAGAGAACTAAATAGTGTATATATAACTCAGAACTAAGGCGCAGCGCAATTTATAAACTAATACGAGGAAAGAAAGTACTAGAAGCTC